>JARQOC010000004.1:452923040-452990540 GCA_033576535.1 Allobates femoralis
ATGAGCGGGAGTCCCCGGAGCCAGGAGCTGCACAAGATGTTGTGAGGCAGCTTAGTCAGGCTGCTGTTAGATCCAGGAACCACACGCAGACACACCAAAGTCTTTTAGGTACCTTTACTGGTGGATATCAGGTACACTCGGACCGGGGTAGTGAAGTTGACACTCCTGGAGGTTCACAGCAAGCAGTTAGTGTAGGCTTCCTTTCTCTGTTTCTCTGGGTAAGGTCGAGTGGATGTGGAATCCAGTCGGACCGGGCAGTGTGTTCCGAGGAACTTGATTCACCTGGATGGCAGCACTGAGGGCACTGTAAAAGGGTCTGAGCAGGATCAGTACTCTTCCCTGGGTGCTCGTGGGTAGGTGCTTCAGGTGGAACAGGGGGCTAGACTCCCTGTGCAGGATGCTGGTTCTCTGTGGTGGCTTTGTAGCTCCCACAGCTTCGGTTCCAGTAACCGGTGGATAAGGGAGAGAGTTAGAATCACTTTGATGTCCCTGAGAGGTGCTCTCCTTTCCTATTACCCCAATTGCAAGGGTCTGCTCACTTTGCTAGATGGCTGGATGGGCCTAGTGTGTGTCTCATAAGGAAGAGATTACACACAACCTGCAGCTCTTGTAGCGTCTGCACACTCTCCACAGTTCTAAAGTGACTGCACACTCTCTTGTTTCTCCCTCCAAGACCCTATTTATAGGGGGAACTGGCTCAAAGTGAACAGTGGAGCTCCCCCTAGAGGCTCGGGGTGAAACCAGGTGTCCTAAGGTGTTGTAAGTGTTTTGATTTATTTGTGAGTGTTGCTTTGCTGTTACTTACTCCATTCATGTCCTAAGGATTCTGTGGTGCCCAACAGGTACCACGGTGCCACTTTCCCCCTTAGTTAACCTCAATTCTCCCGGCTGAGCAAAAAGTCATTTTTACAACTTAACACTAAGCATTTTATAAACATTTAATAACAGAGTCTTAAAGAAAAATACAAAAATCACTAAAAAGGAAGGGAAAAATATGAAAAAGGTGAAAAGCAGTCCATACGGCACTAGTCCATCTGCCGCAGGCTGGAAAAGGTAAAGTTTTGGTCGCGCAAGTCCTGTGACAATTGTCCAAAGTTTATGAAAAAGGGAAAAAGGTAAAGTCCACACATATTTAAACTTTATACATTCCCTATGGGTGTCTCTGCTTGGGAGGCCAGTCCTAACCTTCTTTACCTTACCAGGCGCTTTCTGTCCCCAACTTAATATACTTGGGACAGGGCCCAGTTCCTCCACCCTTCTGTACACTACTTTTTACAGGTTTTTGAAAACAGGTACTATTTACAGTCACTTATAGCCAATATGGTTCCACTACATTCTAAACCCATTCTCCAAGTCTGTTTGGGGGTTGTCCTCATGTACTACGTGTGGATTTGCGTAGTGTGGGTGTTTCCAAAGCTGTTGGTGTAGTGTACTAAGTGGTTCTTGTTCTACTTCTGCTTTGTGTAAGGCCATAGTAAGTACGTAATCTATTACTGGACTATCCTCTGTAGGTAGTTGTGTAGGAGTTTGGCTTCTTACTGTGGGATTAGCAGGTTCACCGATTACAGGAATCTCGGGTTTCTTCCAATATAACAGCCTGCATATCTTGCACTTGAACTTGTTAAGTTGGAATTGGTTGCTGATCTTCTACAGGCTGGTAGAAATGCATAACTGGTATGATGTATGCACCATCGCATTGTGGCCAGTCAGCTGGTAAGTATCCAATGTCTGTAAGGACTAGATTTTCTTTTTGTTCTTCTTCTGTAGTTACTGCTGGGTAACTGGTTACTTGTGGAATTAACTGTGTTGGACATTTCTTCAAATGATCCCTAGAGACAGTTGCATAAGTTTTCCCATTGTCTTTGCTGATAACGCAAGTTTTGGAATTATCATAATGTGATGGCATAATGGTGTAGGGTTCTGATTCCCAACTGTTATCCAATTTGTTGGTTTTCCTCTTTCTTTTTAGCACTAAGTCACCTGTTGCTAGAGGTTCAGCTGAGGCATGCTTGTTGAAGTCTTTTTCTTGTTTGGTTCTGCTGATTTCTAGGTTTCTTTCTACGCTCTCTTGTACTTTTCTGTACTGTTCTTGGCGTTGACTGACCCAGTCTTCATCAGAAGAATCTTCTGTGGGTTCGATGGTTCCCAACTGTAAGTCAATAGGTAATTTACCTGGTCTTGCTCGCATCAAGTAAGCAGGTGGGTAATTAGTTGAACTGACAGGTATGTGGTTGTAGATGTCCACAAGATCTGGAAGCTTTTCCGGCCATTGATTTCTCTCTTTAACTGGTAAGGTCTTGAGCATGTCAATGACAATGTGGTTCATCTTCTCACATAAACCATTCGTTTGGGGATGATAAGGTGTGGTGCGGATCTTTTTACACCCATGTAGCCCTAGGAATTCTTGAAACAGAGCTGATTCAAAGGCTGGCCCTTGGTCAGTCAAGACTTGGTCTGGATACCCATGGGGGCAACAGAAGTAACTCTGGAATGCTTTGGCTGCTACCTCTGCAGTTAAGTCCTTAACTGGAACTACTACCAGGAACCTTGAATAGTGGTCAACAATGGTGAGAACGTAAGTGTACCCGGTGCGACTTGGGGTAAGCTTCACGTGATCGAGAGCAACTATTTCAAGAGGTTTGGTGGTAACAATTGGCTGCAATGGAGCTTTCTGAGTCAGGTGGTCTTTCCTCCGAAGGTGACATGGTCCACAGTTTTTACACCACTTGTTAATTGAGCCTCGCATACCGACCCAGTAGAACCGATCCTTCAGGAGTCTCTCCAGCTTCTTCCATCCAAAGTGTCCGGCATCATCATGGTATGCTTCAAGGATCATTTGGACTTCAGTCTTTGGAACTACAATCTGCCAGATTAGTTCATGTGTTCTGGGGTTTAGGTATCTTCTGCATAGTTTTCCTTGGTAGACAAACAACCTTCCTTTCTCTTTCCAATGGCGTTTAGCATTTTGAGAGGCATCAGGGTCCATGCTGGCGTGTTCTTGAGTATCAGCTCTCTTACTAGGCTGACATCTGCATCGTTATCTTGAACCTCCTTCCAGTCATGGTGAGGTAAAGGGTTCACGGTCCTCTATACACGTTTCTGGTTCGCCTGATGACACGTTGCTGTACCCGTACAGTGGAAAGCAGGTAGTTCAATCTCCTCCAGGTCATCTATGTCTTCTCCCTCTTCAGGAAGGTTAGGCATTCTGGACAGGGCATCAGCATTGCCGTTCTTGTGACCTGCCTGGTACTTTACAGTGAAGTCATAATTTGAGAGTCTTGCTACCCAACGCTGTTCTAGGGCTCCCAGCTTTGCAGTCTCTAAGTGTGTTAGAGGGTTATTATCAGTGAAAGCTGTAAACGGGGGGATGCCAGCTAATGCTTGAAACGCTCTGTGATTGCCCAGACCAGGGCCAGGAACTCTAGCTTGAAGGAGCTGCAGTTCTCCGAGTTCCTTTCCGTGGGACGGAGCTTTCTGCTGGTGTAGGCTATCACCTTTTCCTTTCCCTGCTGGCGTTGAGCTAGGACTGCTCCTAAACCTTCATTGCTTGCATCAGTGTACAATAAAAACGGGAGATTGTAATCGGGGTAGGTCAGGATTTCTTCCCCAGTGAGAGCATCTTTCAGCTTCTGGAAGGATTGTTCCTGTTCTGGTCCCCAGTGGAACGGCGGTCCCCTGATCTTGCCATTTTTGGATTGACCTACTAAGAGATCTTGCATAGGTGCTGCTATCTTGGTATAGCCTTTGATGAATCGTCGGTAGTACCTAACCAGTCCTAGAAATTGACGTACGTCTTTGTGAGTAGTTGGTGCTGGCCAGTCCTTGATGACGGTGACTTTATCCGGATCCGGGGCTACGCCTTCAGCACTAACCACATGTCCTAGGTATTGGACCTTGGGTTTCAGCAGGTGGCACTTGGACGGTTTCAGTTTCATCCCGTACTTGGACAGTGACTCGAACACTTCACTCAGGTGCTGGAGGTGATCTTCATAGGTCTGAGAGTATACAATGACATCATCAAGGTATAACAGGACAGTCTCAAAGTTCTTGTGGCCCAAACAACACTCCATCAGTCTCTGAAATGTTCCTGGGGCATTGCACAACCCAAATGGCATACTGTTGAACTCGCATAGTCCCATAGGGGTCGTGAAGGCTGTCTTCTCACGATCCTCCTCTGCAACGGCAACCTGCCAGTACCCACTAGTAAGATCTAATGTGGAGAAGTAGTTGGCAGATTTGAGTGCAGCTAGTGACTCTTCTATGCGGGGTAACGGGTATGCATCCTTGTGTGTGACTTTGTTGATTTGTCTGTAGTCTACGCACATCCTCATACTACCATCTTTCTTTTTGACCAGGACTAGTGGTGCGGCCCAGGGACTACAGCTATCCCTAATGACTCCTGCATTTTTCATGTCCTGAAGCATCTCTTTTGCTTTTTGGTAGTGTGTGGGTGGTATAGGCCTGTACCTTTCTTTGATAGGTGCATGGTTGCCTGTGGGGATATGGTGTTGTAACCCTTTAATCCTCCCAAAGTCAAGTGGGTGTTTGCTGAACACTTGCTCATACTCCCGAACTACCCGGTATACTCCATTTTTCTGGTGAGAAGGTGTGTTGTCAGTTCCTACACTGAGCTCCTGACACCATTTCTCTAACTGATCTTTGGAGTGAGGGGGTTCATCAGTGACTGTTTGGGCAGAGGATTTTACATCAATTACAGCATCATCTTTAACCTGGTACAATTGTGCGACAGTTGCATATCTTGGTAGTCTGACTTCGTCATCACCATAATTTAATATGCGTACGGGGACTCTCCCTTTTCTCATGTCGACCAACCCTCTGGCTGTCAAGAGCGCAGGACTACTATCAGACTTTACAGGTTCTACTACAGCTTGGTAGTCCTGCCCTCTGAGGCCTATGGCTGCTCGACACCAGATCATCATTTCACTTCTGGGTGGTACCACAATTGGAATGGGATCTGTGTCCCGTACTCTGCCAATTTCACCATTAGACAATGTTACCTGTTGTTGATAAACCAGAGCTCGAATCTACTTTTGGATAGCTCTTCTCTCTCTGGGTCTACCAGCTTCAACACTCTGTTGGAGTAAAAACAACACTTCATCGATGCATTTAACCATAACATTAGTACCCAGTATTACATATGGATCTTTGTTGTTTGGCTTATCCTGGACCACTAAGATACCCTGGTTTTTCAGCTGCACCCTCCCCACCTTTACTGTAGCTTCTGTGAGGCACTGACCGGGTCGGGCCCCTGCGACCGATATGTGCCTCCCTGGGTGCATCCTCCATATTAACAGGTAGCACTCCATCCCGGGTTTTGTGCTGGTTCTGCTTTACTGGCTTGGGTCTGATAAAAGGAAGCTAGACCACGGGGTGTGCCGTGACCAGGGGTGCTGGATCCCGTGTCTTTGCCTCCCTGATGCCGCTACACCTCACATATGGTGGAGAATGGGGCATTGCCGGCCCGGTGAGGTGTAGCATTCATTCCTGGTGAAGCCCGCGCTACTGTCGCCCTTCCTTCCGGAACCGCTGGTGAAAGTGACTTTTCAAGAGGCTAATGAGCGGCTGCTAAGTGAGAGGAGCAGCAGTCATTATAGCTGCCAGTCTCTTGCGGGGTGCCCAGCAGCGCATGTCCAGGATCCAAGCGGCTAAATTCCAGTACAAGCCCACCACCAGCATGGAGGAGGTACTCAAACACCTGGATCAGGCTCAGCAGCAGCAGTTCCAAGCACTGCAGCAGCAGGAACAAAGACACCAGGAACAGATGGCCCTGTTGACCGAGGCTGTTCGTGCCAGACCGTGGGAACCGCCCCAAGGCCCAGGTGACGACGGCAGTGTCCGGAAAGCGGTAAGACAAGCGCTGCAAAAGATGACCCTGGGGGATGATGTGGAGGCATTCCTGGCCGTGTTTGAGCGGGTGGCTGAACGGGAGAGACTGCCGGTCGCCCAGTGGGCCGAGGTGCTGGCGCCCTATTTGACTGGTGATCCCCAAAAGGCATACATAGACCTGTGTACTGAGGATGCCCTGGACTATGGAGCCCTGAAGGGGGAGATATTGGCCCGTACCGGGGTCAATACATATGTGAGGGCCCAACGGGTGAGTCAATGGGCCTACGAGGAAGGCAAACCCGTGCGCTCACAGGCCTATGATTTGTTGCACCTGGTTAAAAAATGGCTGCAGCCTGAAGCCCTGAGTCCGGCTCAGATGGTAGAGCGGGTGGTGGTGGATCGCTTCGTGCGTACGCTGCCCGTCCCCATACAAAAGTGGGTGGGACACAGTGACCCGGGTTCCCTAGACCTTTTGGTGAACGTGGTGGAGCGCCATGTGGCCACACAGGAACTGATCCGGGACACTGGGACACTGCGGGCTAACCGCAAGGCCGCGCCCACCACACCAGAAAGCAGGGACCCCCAATCCGGACCCCGGGTGAGCGAGCACCCGGCTCAGGCCAAGAACGGCCCTCCCCCTGCAGCAAAGCGGCGTACCGGACCGCCGCAGTTCAGCCCCTGGTATAACGGAGGTCAACCCCGATGTAGGAGGTGTCAGGAGGTGGGACATATGATGGCGCAGTGTCCCCTCAACGGGGAACCCATGGACTGTGACTACTCCCGGAGGCGGTCCATGTTCACCCACCTCATCGGAAAAGGGCGCTCGGACCCCAGGGACACTGGGAATGTACTGTGCCACGTTCGGCTTAATGGTCATGAAGTGACGGCTCTCCTGGACTCAGGGAGCAACGTGACCCTCGTGTGTGCCTCCTTCGTCTCCAGGACCAAACCCACCGACCGAAAGGTCAGGGTGATGAGTGTTCATGGGGATCATCGCAGGTATCCGACGAAGTGTGTCATGTTTGCTACCCCAGCCAGGAGGGTTCAACATGTCGTGGGGGTGGTAAAGGATCTCCCTTATGATGTTGTGCTGGGGAGGGATATGCCCTTGTTCCGGGTATTGTGGAACGAGTATATGGCCCCCCAGATGAAGGACAGACAGGGCCCAGAGCCCGAGAGTCCCGCCGCCGGGATACCCGGAGGACTTAATGTGACTGATTCCCAGGTGCAGAGCCCAGTGCGCCGACTCGCCGTCCGGACGGTGCAGCAGTGCCGCGGGCAAACCCGTGTTGCTCGTGGGGCCCCAGGCCTCTGTCATTGGTACCCGTCCGGGGTTCGTGGGTGCCGGGGGTCCGAACGGGTTGGTTGCTCGTGGGGTCTGGCACCGCTGGTATCCCCGGGTGCCCCTGCTTGGCTCTGCCGGTTCTCCGCGCCGTGACGCGGTCTGCACGCAGGGCCCAGGGTTATGGCCTTGTGTTCAGCCCCATACGCTTGAACATAGGGGGGGGGTGTGAGGCACCGACCAGGTCGGGCCCCTGCGACCGGTATGTGCCTCCCTGGGTGCATCCTCCATATTGACAGGTCGCACTTCATCCAGGGTTTTGTGCTGGTTCTGCTTTACTGGCTTGGGTCTGATAAAAGGAAGCTAGACCACGGGGTGTGGTCTCTAGTGTGAGGGAGTGAACACAACTCCCTGAGCTTCTGAGAGAGAAACATCCCTGAGCCAGGCCTGAGACATTGTGGCTGGTTTTGACAGGGTAAGTCCTTTTGGGTGAAGCTGAGAAGCGGCCCCTGAAGTAAGGGGAATCCGGAATAGTGCACCGGACTATTGTTGTCTACGTGTTTTGGCCAAATAAACCCGTGTGCCGTGACCAGTGGTGCTGGATCCCGTGTCTTTGCCTCCCTGACGCCGCTACCCCTCACACTTCCCATTGCCCCTCTATTGTAACTAGTATACCATTAGTGGCTTCAATGTTCAAATCAGGGTTAGGGGGTTCCAGCTTAACATCTGGCCAGAACCACTTGTAAAGGATACTCGGGATGGTTGTCACATGGGATCCAGTGTCTATCAAGGCGGAGGTAGCGATGCCATCGATGACGATTGGTAGATATGGACAGTCTCCTACATACTTGTGTTCCCAGCTGGTCGTTGGGCCTGGTCGCCCAGGGGTTGCCCGTTTAAAGGACAGGATTGTTGAGTACGTCCTCCTAAGTCATTCTGCTGACTGATGTGGCGTCTGTCAGGACTGCAGCGGTCTGCAGGTTTTCCTCGCGGCGGCTGTGTCTTTCTCTTCATCCACGGGACGTCGTCAGGGCTGTCGGCGAGCTGAATCTTGTCCGATGACCTTGCATCTGTCTTGGGTCTTCTCCCAGCTTGTAGCTTGGCCACGTCCTTCATCAGCTGCTCTACATTGGCACACAGTTGTTCAAATCGGTCAGGTGTTGTAGTCTGTGCACTAGACTGAACGCAGGGATCGGAGATGCTGCTGCCGGCACGGAAGGGGTGTCAGTTTACTGCTGCTGTGAAGCAGGATCGGGCACTGTGGTGAGCCGTTGTCCCCAAACTGTTAAGTCTCTCAAGGTATCAAACTCTGCGCCAGGATTTTGTATGGACCACCAGCTTGCTTTCTATCCTCAGATAGTCTAAGGCCCACAATAAATTGTCCAATCAACGCTTTGTTCTCATCTCTGACACCATCAGGATCGACTTGCTTTAACAGTCTTAGTGCTTCTTGCAAGCGCAGTGAATAATCTAGGACACTTTCTTGTGCCCCTTGGTTACAACGATAGAATGACAGTCTTAATTCAGCCTCAGTATGGCGTTCAAAAACCCGGGTTAACTTAGCGAATATCTGCTCCACAGATTCCTGAGTTTCTACAGGCCAGCTGCGGCTCTGCAGCTCGGCTGCGCCCGTTAACTGTCCCATAACAACTGAAGCTCTCTGCTTACTGGTCATAGCGTACATGTCCAGCGTTTGGCATATCTTCCTCTGGAATGTCTCCAAGGTGCTGGGTGTACCGCTGTATTTAGGTAACCAGGTCGCATTCGGAACGTAAGGCAGAGATATCGGCATAATCGGAGCAGGTTGTTGTAGCATACCGCCGGCTTGTTGCTGTCCATCAAGAGGTATGTTTTGAGGAGCCGCTTGGTTTAGCGGGGGTACCGCGTTGTTAGGAGCCCTTTGCACAGTCACGCCCCTTCTTTTCTCGCCTTTCGCGCAGCAATGGCGGTTCAAATTTACAGTTCGATATTTACAGTCATTAAATAGCACACAATACCCGTTGGAACGGGCCTGCTCGTATCCTGTTCGTGATGCCAAATTCTGACTCACCGTAGCCGGGTTCTGCACGTCGCAGGCGTTGACTCTCCTCTGTCCTGGAACCGCGCCTGCGGCTGTGGGGCCCGATGGTCCAGATCAATAGGGGGGATGGCTGAACAGTAGGGATTAATTGTCTTCGTGACGCCACCGGTAACTGTACCGGCGCTGCTAGGCCTCCGGGGGATGTTAGGCAGCAAGATGGGACGCTCCCCACAGGATGAGCGGGAGTCCCCGGAGCCAGGAGCTGCACAAGATGTTGTGAGGCAGCTTAGTCAGGCTGCTGTTAGATCCAGGAATCACACGCAGACACACCAAAGTCTTTTAGGTACCTTTACTGGTGGATATCAGGTACACTCGGACCGGGGTAGTGAAGTTGACACCCCTGGAGGTTCACAGCAAGCAGTTAGTGTAGGCTTCCTTTCTCTGTTTCTCTGGGTAAGGTCGGGTGGATGTGGAATCCAGCCTGACCGGGCAGTGTGTTCCGAGGAACTTGATTCACCTGGATGGCAGCACTGAGGGCACTGTAAAAGGGTCTCAGCAGGATCAGTACTCTTCCCTGGGCGCTCGTAGGTAGGTGCTTCAGGTGGAACAGGGGGCTAGACTCCCTGTGCAGGATGCTGGTTCTCTGTGGTGGCTGGGTAGCTCTCACAGCTTCGGTTCCAGTAACCGGTGGATAAGGGAGAGAGTTAGAATCACTCTGATGTCCCTGAGAGGTGCTCTCCTTTCCTATTACCCCAATTGCAAGGGTCTCCTCACTTTGCTAGATGGCTGGATGGGCCTAGTGTGTGTCTCATAAGGAAGAGATTACACGCAACCTGCAGCTCTTGTAGCGTCTGCACACTCTCCACAGATCTAAAGTGACTTCACACTCTCCTGTTTCTCCCTCCAAGACCCTATTTATAGGGGGAACTGGCTCAAAGTGACCAGTGGAGCTCCCCCTAGAGGCTCGGGGTGAAACCAGGTGTCCTAAGGTGTTGTAAGTGTTTTGATTTATTTGTGAGTGTTGCTTTGCTGTTACTTACTCCATTCATGTCCTAAGGATTCTGTGGTGCCCAACAGGTACCAGGGTGCCACACATACCTTTCCCAAAGTTTCTTCACGACCTAATCTGTTTTAGGCCTTTCTCTCCCTATCTCTTATGCTGAACTGGGCAGTCTTCTAAAATGTCTTCTTAGACTGTCGAACCCTAAAATAGATGCAGCTTTTCTTGCCTCAGATTTAATACAGGTTCCAATGATCCCAACCTTGACTGCGCCATGTCATGCCATTATAACTGCAAAGCATTATGGGAGACGCCTGCATGGGCATGCTTGAAGTTATGTGAGCTCTTTCTAGCAGATTCCATCTTCGGTAATATGTAACAGTAAATAGGGCTTTTATAGGCAATTTACCCAAATCAAATTCCAAATTATTATAATCAGCCGGGAGGCATCAATTTCACAAAATTTGACGCAAAGGAGATACTTATTCAAGACAGGTTATTAAATTTAGGGTTAATCCATTTGGAAAATTGAAGGCTTAGGGGCAATATTTTTTACAGAGTATGAGGGGATAGTACAGAGACCTTCCTGATGATGATTTTACAACTAGGCCGGTGACGGGGACAAGGGGGCATCCGCTACGTCTGGAGGAAAGAAGGTTTAATCATAATCATAGACGCGGATTCTTTACTGTAAGAGCAGTGAGACTATGGAACTCTCGGCTGTATGATGTTGTCATGTTTAATTCACTATCAAAATTTAAGAAGGGTCTGGATGCCTTTCTTGAAAAATATAATATTACCAGTAATGGGTACTAGATTCTGATTGGGTATTGATCCAGGGAACTAGTCATATTGCCGTATGTGGAGTTGGGATGTCATTTTCCCCTAGTGTCTGCCCCATGGGGTTTCTCCCTTCCTCTGAATCAACATGTTAGGCTATGGGATGAACTTGATGGATCTAAGGCTGCCTTCAGACTTGCAGATGCATCTGCAGCGTTTTGCAGATGCATCTGCAAGCATCTGCATGCAGACCGCGGCCCCTATGTTTATAATGGAGCGCACGGCGGTCTGCAGATGCTTGCAGACCGCCGTGCGCTCTCATTGCCCGCCATTAGTGATCTGTTTGCACGCGGATGCCTGCGCACAAATCACACACTCCCGCCCGCACCAGGGATGCAACATCTCGCGTCCATGGTGCGGGCGGGAGTGTGTGATTTGTGCGCAGGCATCCTCGTGCACACATATCACTAATGGCGGGCAATGAGAGCGCACGGCGGTCTGCAAGCATCTGCAGACCGCCGTGCGCTCCATTATAAACATAGGGGCCGCGGTCTGCATGCAGATGCTTGCAGATGCATCTGCAAAACGCTGCAGATGCATCTGCAAGTCTGAAGCCAGCCTAAAGTTTACCTTCAACCTTAAAAACCTATGAAACTATGACATTAACAAATTGATTTGATCATCTCTTAAAGGAAAATAAGTAATCTATTATTACTATGAAGATGGCTTGTTGAGTGAATGATAATGTGTATGCTGATTTGTTTGTCATAATTTTACTTTATTGGCATATTTTTTTAACTCTTGTGTTGCTCCCTGTATGTAACACTGCTCTTGTTGAGAATTTCTGGAGAGGTGAGCCGTAAGGTACCGTAAGTACTTTTTTACCGTTTTGCATCTTACATTTATTATACTCTGGACTATGGACAGACCCCAGAGAATAAAAAGCAATAATAAATTTACATACAATAACTTGTCTCAAAATCGATATTCACAGTGAAATCTGCACAAGCAGAGGAAATGAAATGTTGCCTGATGCGCTCATCTATCGCTGGAAGTTGAGATTGCACAAATGCCGGCATATATGAAAACTAACTTTTCATTTTGAGCCTTGCATGGTTTTTGGTTCATATTTGTTATCTGATTTATCATTCTGTAAAAATATCACCCACTGAAATCCACATCATGGTGCAGTCAACTGTAATGAACAACATACGATAACGTTTTGGCATTCGTTTCTGAAGTGGACAATGAAGATTTTGGCAGTTCTGCTGATGTTTGTTTAGAGTATATACTGGAGGGTGGACGTCTAAATATGAGCCAATATATATAAAGGACTCCAGATGGTTTCTTGATGTCTTATGTTTAATTTCCCCTACTATTACTTACATATTAAAAATTGATGTAAGTGTAGTAGTTTTCAGCAAAGTAAAATGTAAAGTAATGTAATTCAAGTCTAGCATGTTTCTAAGTCTAATATTTGTCAGTGTATAACATACATGACATACCGTATATACTCGTGTATAAGCCGACCCGTGTATAAGCCGACCCCCCTACTTTTGCCCCCAAATACTGGGAAAACTTATTGACTCGCGTATAAGCCGAGGGTGGACTCCAGCACAGGTATACAACCCCCAGCAGTGAGGTATACAGCCCCCAGCAGTGTGGTATACAGGCCCTCCCAGTGGTATACAGGCCCCAGTAGTATCGTATACAGCAGGCCCCCAGTGGTATACAGCAGGCCCCCAGGGGTATACAGCAGGCCCCCAGGGGTATTCAGCAGGCCCCCAGGGGTACATACAGCAGGCCCCCGGGGGTTTATACAGCAGGACCCCAGGGGTTCATACAGCAGGCCCCCGGGGGTATATACAGCAGGCCCCCAGGGGTATATACAGCAGGTCCCCGGGGGTATATACAGCAGGCCCCCGGGGGTTTATACAGCAGGCCCCCGGGGGTTTATACAGCAGGCCCCCGGGGGTACAAACAGCAGGCCCTCGGGGGTACAAACAGCAGGCCCTCGGGGGTACAAACAGCAGGCCCCCGGGGGTACATACAGCAGGCCCCCGGGGGTACCCAGCAGCCCCCAGGGGGTACCCAGCAGCCCCCAGGGGGTACCCAGCAGCCCCCAAATTCTGGCACTCTCCCCCCTTGTAAGGGTCCCCCCCGCTGCTTATATTACCATCCCGGTCTTCTGATCAGCGCCGCTCCTTGGTGCTCCGTCCTCGCTGCTCCCGTCCTGCTACATCCGGGATCTCTGGCCGTCGCGCGATGACGTCATATGCCTGCGACGGCCGGAGATCCTGGATGTAGCAGGACGGGAGCAGCGAGGACGGAACACCGAGGACCCGCGCTGATCAGAAGACCGGGATGGTAATATAAGCAGCGGGGGGGGGCCCTTACAAGGGGGGAGAGTGCCAGCATTTGGGGGTAATTTATTTAGTTATGCACTGCTTCCCCCTGCCTCTGATTGACAGGGGGAAGCAGTGCATATATAATGAGCGGCCCCACGTGATGGGGCCGCTCATACAGCAGCCTCCCCCGCCTCCTCCAGCCTCCACAGCCCCCACCAACTCATACAGTAGCCCCCACCCGTATTGACTCGTGTATAAGCCGAGGGGGAGACTTTTCAGCCCAAATTTTGGGCTGAAAAACTCGGCTTATACACGAGTATATACGGTAGTTTATCATTGACTGCTCACAATTTCCTGCTACCTTGTTTAATAGGTAAGAACATAATGTACAAGTTTATAATCCACTTTTACCAGCATTGTTTTCATGTTGAATATAGTCAATGCACCGTGCCTTATGGACAGAGCCAACATCCCATTTTAGATCAGTCCCTATTACTTTATGGCTAATCCTGGTTTGGCTACTCAGCAAATCACTTTTTCAGCAGACAAAAATAACCTAGTCTTTTTTTATTTGTTCCAACTGACTTTGGCTTTCTGTTGTATGTTTCATCTGGAAATGGCATTACCTTATTAGTATTGTCCCTTCCAGAGCCACTTCTCTGCATGCAGCCTGCTGGTGTTCACCCACACTGCACGGTAGACAGAATTAACACTCTGACCATTACCTCTCCTTATAATAAATCTAGTTGACTACACTCTGCAATTCTGCTCTTTGCTATGGAGTGACACAACATTTAGTAGTCTCTCAATATCCTGTTTGCAAAGAAGACACTCTTTCTGACCTAAATAAATATGTCTGGTCTGCTACTCTATATCAATACTGTATATGTTTAAGTCATGTTGGTATAGTAGGAACATTGCTTCTAAACAGACTAGGTGATAATTCAGCACCCAAATTCCTTGCTTTCTGATGGACCCACTTGTAGCCCGCTCAGGGCTGCCACTAGGAAATTCTGGGCCCCTGACTGCAAAAAAGTTTTGGTCCCCACTGACACTCCACCCCACCTCTACCCAGCTCCACCTCCAGCCATGCTTTGCCTCCACCCAAGCTCCGCCTCCACCCAAACATACATTATATTTATAGTGAAAAATTGGAGCAGCAGTTTATGTACAAAGCTTTCCCAATCAGCAATCCAGATGGCTCCTTACAATAGAGTAAAATATGGAAAAAACAGCACAAAAAAATAGAGAAAAGTGGACTTTATTGCCCAATGCATGGCCACGCCATTGGGCAATAAAGTCCACTTTTTTCTATTTTTTGTGCTGTTTTTCCTTTTTTTTAAACTCTCTCAATTAAATATTACACACATACACTTGAGACTGCTGTGGGCTGAATACACAATAGCTGTATATACAACAGAGAATACACAACAGAGAAGGCTGCTAACTGTATACACAATAGAGATGGCTGCAGGCCGTATACACAATATAGATTGATTGCTGCCCATACACACAATAGAGAATACACAATAGTGACTGCTGCTGGCCATACACAATAGAGAATATGCAATATAGATGGCTGCGGGCCGTATAGACAATGTAGACAGCTGCGGGTCTAGATATCCAGGTATATTCTAGATATCCTTTATTATTAAAAGCTTCAGCGGTTTCAACAAGTTCACATAGGGGTGCAAGGGGAGGATGGGGTGTCCTCTAAACGTCTAAACCGTTGTAGCTTTAACTAATTAAGGATATCTGGAAGACCGGTGAGTGCTGCCGCTTGTTTTGAGGTGAGGGGGTGGGCCCAGCGGTGATTTGACAGGAGAGGGGGTCGAGCCTGGATGAGATCGGGGCCCTTCCTCTCTTGCACTTTGGGCCCAGCAAAGCAGCATCAGTGTGTGTGGGACAGGGGGTGGGCCTCCCTGCTCCAAACGGCCACGGCCCCATTGTCACAGCCGCTCTCCCCCGACCCTGATCCAATGGCCACGCTCCTCCAAATCCAGGCCTTTGACTGGAGGCACAGCTGTCAGACCTCAGTGGCGGCCCTGAGCCCGCAAAGAGGATTTCCAGCAGTATAGGGTCCTGATACAAGATAGGAATAAACTTATGTATCAGACGTGTAATATCTTTGTATTCTGCATTGTACCAAGTGAAAAAGTGGGAATGCCACCGACATCAATTACCGCTGTATTTTTTGGGGGGCAATAAACTCTCCCTTGATCTGCCCTGGACACAGGCGCCCTATGTATCATCCATTTCTTTTAACCCCCTATTTGTCAGACGATTTTATATCTGTTTAATCTCCTGGTTGTAAGCCTCATCCGTAGAGCATCATCTTTTAGCATGTATTAGTTCATCAATCGGGAGATTATTGCTAGTTGTTTCTACAATGAATAGTGCCTGAGGTGACTTATCCGAACAGAGTAGCATCAAGGTAATGCACCACATTACCCTATATTTAGTGAGTTAATTATAATCATCACACAAGGTACTAAATAAAATATTATTATTATTTATTTATATAGCGCCATTAGGTTCCATGGTGCTTTACATGTGCAAGGGTAGACGAGGACAAGAACATAAAATGATGACAATCAAATCGTACAGGTACAGTAGGGCAGAGGACCCTGTACACGAGGGCTCACAGTCTATAGGGGATGGGTGGGGAGACAGTAGGAGGGGGAGAGGTGAGCGTGAGGCGGTGTGACGGATTAGGAAAATAGCCCTACGTATGGGCACAAAATTTAACCCTCGCAGTGGCGCACCAGACTGAACATCAGGTAAGATTTACCAGATAAATTTATCACCATAAAATCGTCAAAAAGATTGAAACAGTCAGCATTATTGTCTATTATCTCCTGTTGTTTCTCAGGGAATTGGTATGTGCTCCTCTGCCTACATCTACCTCTTCTCTCCTTTTCTTCCTCTGTTTTTAAGGGGGGATTAGAAGGTTGATCAGGCTGACGGCATGCCACTGTATTTTACCCTCCAGATGGATTAGTTAGGAGATCTGGCTCTCAGTTCACATGTAAAGGTGATGTAAATCTAACTCCTAGCACCCATCTAGGATCATTAGTGCGGTTTCTCCAAGTCCTATTTTTTAAAATGGACTGCAGTTTTCTCGATGTAGACTGACCCCATGCATAAACCGTATTGGTCTCATAATTGTGGCAGTCTCTTTTGAATTTCGATTTTTTAGTATTGGTGAAAATAGTCTCCAGATCATTTATCTTCTGATGTAGACGTTTATTCATATAAATTAAATCTTGATGTTGGGCATACTTCCGCAAAGACTTCTTTAATGGTTTTCTCCAGAGTTTTAAGTTTCTCTTTTTCCTCTTTAATAATGATGGCCATCAATTTCAAAGAGCAATCTGTGAGGATTGTATTCCAGTTAGTTAAGAAAGAGTCACAGTGTATATGGTTATTGGCATCTTCTCCACAGTAGTCACATTCCACCACGTTTTAACTTAAGGTGTTGGATAGAAGATTTCTCAAGGTTGCTAAACAACTCTCTCAGATTACACACGCCACTCACCGAGATTTCCGTAGCATGTTTTGAAAACAGGTCTGTGGCTTTCGTAAGTCACATATGATTGAAAAATTGGCATTGTCTCATATCAAAATGGACAAACTTCCAAAGTTCATTCAACTTGTACTGTGATCACTACTGCCAAAAGCATACATCCAGAAGTCAGGGAAAGGAATAGGGAATGTAGCAGATCACTGGTATACAATTGACCACAGGTGGCCAGAACATGTGGCAGGCTTCCACTGAATTGCAGCTGTTAGTAATTAAAACCATGAGACTTCAAGAGGGCCACCGTACAGGGAGGTCACGCCAGACTGTTCCCATAGAATCCAGCCTAATACAGGGCATCCACACAGCATCGATGCCCCAAAGCCTGAGAAACAATAGAGGATTCTGCCCTGTACTGTGCCATCCTTGTAAGGTAACCAGGGACGACCATGAGCCTGTGGGAGGTGAGACTCCTATTAATCCCGGAGGCCTCCCCTACCCGTGGACCCTTGATCCCTGCTTGTAGCCATGCACAGACCCAGCGGCAATTTCTGGCCTCTCACACAGTGTACTCCTTACCAGATACCAGCGAGCCGAGGAGGGAGAATACTGCAGTGACAGCTGAGGATGGCCTCCGGAGCTCCAGGGATCTGTGGCAGCCTGCACTTCCGACAGGAGCAGCAGCCTTGCAGAGGACTACAGATCACATGCATAGAAGGAACCAGGAAGCATATACTGGACAGTCTGCACAACTCTCACAAACTGTCAGCATCAGCATCCTGCAAGCTCCCTGATCTGCCTGACCTTCCTAAGTGACCTCCAGTGAAGACAAACAGAGTGATGTATAAAACTCTGTTTAATGGGTAATTTGCCTACCGGTTTCGTGATTTCAGTTATCACTTCATCAGGGCATCAAGAGCAGCAGTATTAACAAGATTTATATACACACAACAACATTATATGACTCCACCCTTCAATTATGATGGTGTTTCCTGTGGGAACGCCTCCTTCACACATGCAGGGTGGATAACATCTATTAAAAGACATATCAATAACAATAATTCATTAAAAACACCACATCTATTACAAAAACACTCTTCAATTCACAAATTAGATAAAAATGCACCAAGATCCACATGGGATTCAATCTGGCACCTCCAAAACTAAAAGCTTATAGAGTCAGCATTAGATCACTAAGCCATTCATACAGATAGAAAAACTCAGTAAGTGTATGTAGGGAGAACATACCTACTGGGGAGTTAGAAAAGATATATCTGTTATATGACCCCACCCATTCAGGTATGAAGGTAGCTCCACTAGGAACACCACCCTCAAACCCTCTGGGTGGACAACATCCATTAAAAGGCATATAAATACAAAATAATATAATCTATGTAACATTAAAACACCACACATGAAGAAAGCATAAAAACCTCTCTGGTGTTCCTAGTGGAGCTACCTTCATACCTGAATGGGTGGGGTCATATAACAGATATATCTTTTCTAACTCCCCAGTAGGTATGTTCTCCCTACATACACTTACTGAGTTTTTCTATCTGTATGAATGGCTTAGTGATCTAATGCTGACTCTATAAGCTTTTAGTTTTGGAGGTGCCAGATTGAATCCCATGTGGATCTTGGTGCATTTTTATCTAATTTGTGAATTGAAGAGTGTTTTTGTAATAGATGTGGTGTTTTTAATGAATTATTGTTATTGATATGTCTTTTAATAGATGTTATCCACCCTGCATGTGTGAAGGAGGCGTTCCCACAGGAAACACCATCATAATTGAAGGGTGGAGTCATATAATGTTGTTGTGTGTATATAAATCTTGTTAATACTGCTGCTCTTGATGCCCTGATGAAGTGATAACTGAAATCACGAAACCGGTAGGCAAATTACCCATTAAACAGAGTTTTATACATCACTCTGTTTGTCTTCACTGGAGGTCAGCGCGGTGGATCTATGAAACCCAGCACTTTCTGTTAACCCTTTGGATCCTTACTTTTGCTGGGCACCTGCTGCGACCATAAGAGAGAGCGGAGTTAGTTGGTTGTGACTTGCACAACCAAATCAGGTGAGTCCTTCCACTAAAGGGGGGCACTGAGGATAATTGTACAAAAGGAAATTACTCTATGTGCGCTCCATTTCCCTTTTTATTGTAGATATTTGAGGGTCGTTTGAAACCTCTTCCCTGGAAGCTGCACAGAGTATCCTGACATTATGGATTATTTTCAGCATAGGTTATCCTCTAGAGAGAGACTGATCATCCAGTCTATCGGTCTAGGGAGCCTCTATGAGGATACATATGTGGAGAATGAACAGACCTTTACTAAAGAGGAAACATTGTTAATGAGGAGAACTTTTAATAAATTGGAGAATTTACTGAAGGATGAAGTTCATTATCAGTTGGATGCACGTTTTCTGTCCATATATATGGACGAGAAATTATGTCCGAGGGGACTAAGAGTGGAACGAAAATCGCCATTTCCACACGATGTTAAATTTACTGATGAATGGGACTGTATTTTGAAAGAATGTATGTTTAATTTATTGGGGTGCCTTTTTCAGAAGAGAATAAGATTGGTTGATGTTTTCGTGAATAGGATTACTGCTGTATCTGAGGAGTTGTTGAATTTCAGTAATCATCCTGAGTTCAATAGACTCAATTCTGATATTGCTAGTAGAATTTTGAGGTTAGAGCAGGAGATTATAGCAAAAAAATCTAAGAAACTGCAGAGGGATAGGGAGGACATGAAAACCTCCAAAAAAACAAAGGAGGAAATGACTGCGCCTAAAAATCTCCCTGCCAAAGAGGCGCATCCCACTCCAGTGCTCACTGAGGAGGTGGCCACTATACCAGCTCCTGATCCGATGGAGGTCCCCACCCCGGATCCAGATCAGGTTGTGGTCAACCCAACCGTCAGTGAGCCAAATATAAAGAAAAAAACAACTAAAAAGAAAGGAAGGAAGAAGTCTAAAAATGCAGTCATGGAGGAAGAGAGAGCTGAGAGTAAGTCAGGGGAAGGGGAGACTTCTGGAAGTGGTGAGCTTCCCTCACCCCCAAATAGAAATATACCAGCTCAAAGTGCACCTGTGAGTTTTTTAGAACAGGTAAAATTACAGATGGAGAACATTAGAAAGGATTGTCTTTTGGACTTAAATACTCCTTGTCAAACTAGTCCCTTGGATTTATTGGTATCAATGGCTGAGAGAGATTCAGCGTTGATGGCCAATAATATTATAGATCTTCCAGTAGTTGATAATGAAGAGGGAGAGGGAACCAGGTCCATTACTATCCCCTTATTACCAATAACTAACAAAGAATCTAATCTCATTGATATAGAGGTTCCTGGGCCAACGATAAAGTTACCCACGAAACCTAATATGTGTGGAAATAGAAAAAATGTAAACCTGAGTGTAAATCCGGTTCATGATGGGTCAAATTCTGAATCTGCTACGGACTGTTTTTTTCCCAGACGAGTGAAAAACTCCAACACCATCACAAAGTATTTTACAAAAGTACCACGAAAAAGAAAAGACAGAGAAGAGGAACACGTGGAAAGAAAAAGACTAAAAAGTGCAAGACAATAACCCAGTCACCAATAAGTGTATCCCCCAGTATTATCACCACAGATGGGAAGGGAAATACTTTAGAGAGGAGGGGAAACATATTCAATCTTTCCAAACATAAAATAACAGAGAATGAGGTAGCATTATTGAATAGGGGACTCTCATTCTGCCCTGAGAATGTCTCCAAAGACGTGGAATTATTTATGGATCTACAAAGGTTCATTAGAAAACTAACATTAAAACGCCATTTCGTAATAAATGGTAATAATAATTTGAATCCCATAGGAAATGAGAATGGTATCATTCATACAAGTTTGAGAGGTGTATCAAACTTTTATCCGATACAGAATAAAGGCCACCATCTGAAGACCTTTACTGACCTAGTTCTAAAAGATTTCGAATCCCTGACCCTAAATAAGAATAGGGTTAAAAATCTGACAAAGGAAGAACAAAAAGGGTTGCTGTCACTGAGAAATGACAGTGACCTAATAATTAGAGCAGCAGATAAGGGTGGGGGGATTGTTCTGCAAGATCGAGTGATCTATCTTAAAGAAGCAGATAGAATCCTTTCAGACAGAGCCGCATACAGAATTTCGAATTTAAATGAATATAGAGACTCCATCGTTAAATATGGGACATTATTGGACACTGCAGAGAAATTGGGGATTCTAAATAAAAATGAGAAATGTTATTTAAGAATTAAAGACCCCCAACTGGCAACATTTTATCATTTACCGAAGATCCATAAACAGATTTTTGATCCACCTGGACGCCCCATCATAGCGGGAATTAACTCGCTCACTGCCAATTTAGCAGCCTATGTGGATACTTTTATGAATCCAGTCGTTAAGAATTTGGGATCATTTCTTAGGGATTCTGCACATCTTATCCAATTGTTACACAAGATTGAGTGGAAGACTAATTATATTTTTATCAGTTTAGATGTTACTGGCCTTTATTCCAATATCCAGCACGACATTGGTATACAATGCTTTCAGCTATATGTAGACAGGGTTTTTGACCTCCCTCCCCCCCAAAAAAAACTTTTTGATACAAAGTATGAGATTCTTTTTGGAGAACAATTTCTTCAAATTTGATAATGTCATATACCAGCAGATAAGGGGAACTGCTATGGGGTCGAGGGTGGCCCCAACGTATGCAAACTTATTTATGGCAGTCTTTGAAACTTGGCACTTTTTGAATAATAAACATAGAGAGAATTTAATTATGTATCGTCGCTTTATAGATGACATAATTATTATTTATGATAATAGGGACTGGACAGTTGATGAGTTTTTGGGCCCTATACTGAATAACTCTTGGGGTATTGAGTTACTGCCTACTATAGAAGAAAGATCATTGAACTTCCTTGATCTAAACATCTATATTGATGAGACTGGAAAAATTAACACAAAAAATTTCTTTAAGAAAATAGATGCCAATGGCTATGTGCACTATCACAGTGGGCATTATAAGCCATGGCTACGTAACATTCCCAAGAATCAATATTTACGCATCAGGAGAAACTGTACCTCTACTCGTGATTATAGAGAACAAAGCAAAATTTTGCAGGGAAGATTTAATGAGAAAAAATATCCTTCAACTTTAGTAAAACGTGCCTATCAATCTGCCAAGGGAATAACCCAGAATGACCTTATTGAATACAATAACAAGAGGGACATGGACAGTAAGAATGAAGTCAGCTTTATAACCATGTTTTCAGTACAACACCATCATATACGAGACATCCTACAAAAACATTGGAAGATTGTTCTAAATGATCCCATATTAAATAAAGTGGTGCCCCCTAAACCTATAGTCACCTATAGGAGAGCTCCAACTATAAAAAATGTATTGGCCCCTAGTGTCTTGAGATCTCTCCACCCAAAAAATAATATTGTGGAGACTATATCTGGAAAGAAAGGCTCCTATAAATGTCATAAAAGGGGTTGTAAATGCTGCCAAATAATAGGCCATAAAGTCACCACCTTTCATGCTCAAAACGATGATCAAAAAGAATACAAGATTGCATTCAGACTAACTTGTCAGACTGATTATGTTATATACCTTATCCAATGTATATGCAACAAACAGTATGTGGGTAGAACTTCTCAGGAGTTACACAAACGGTTAAATTCACATAGGTATAATATTAAAAAAGGATTGCTTCACCATGGATTGTCTAGACATTGTACGGAAATACATGGGGGTGAGATGAAGTTTACAATCACACCCATAGATCATATACCATTTAATAACACAAATAGATTAGACCGGCTGGCAAAGAGGGAAACCTACTGGATATTCAAACTAAAGACCCTCCAGCCGGGTGGTTTGAATGAGGTGAGTGACCTATTCTAATCACTCTAATAAAAATTGTCTCATTATGTGCACGTTACTAGTGTATGTGTGTATATATAGAGGTATGATAGAATGATGATACTATTTTTATCCCTCCCCTGTGGTTGGTACCAACTATTAGTGTATACAGGTAATGGTGAAGATAACATTCATGACTAGCTTTAAATTGTTGTAAGTGTGAGCACCCCTATAGCTTAGTGGATAATTGATTTTTTAATGGTAACACAAGTTTTGGAGTCCAGGGTTTGAACTTCAGTTTTTTTTTTTTTTTTTTTTTGTTTCTATTGATATTAATGCATGTATTTTAAATAAATGAAAAATTATATTTTTTATTTATTTATTTATTTTTTTAAGTTATAAGCCCATCAGATAATGGGGAATTATAATAGAAAACAGGTCCCCTTTAATAATAAATATTCAAACTCCTAATAGGTAGGTTCTCTTCACATATTATGACTGAGATGAGTTTTCAATTAACTTAAATGGCCAAGTGGTCTAATGCTTGCCCTGTGAATTTATAGTTTTGGAAACGCTGGATTGAATCCCCTGTGGATCATTGTGCATTTTTATACTATTTTTTAATTTTATGATTTAGAGAGGTTTTTATGCTTTCTTCATGTGTGGTGTTTTAATGTTACATAGATTATATTATTTTGTATTTATATGCCTTTTAATGGATGTTGTCCACCCAGAGGGTTTGAGGGTGGTGTTCCTAGTGGAGCTACCTTCATACCTGAATGGGTGGGGTCATATAACAGATATATCTTTTCTAACTCCCCAGTAGGTATGTTCTCCCTACATACACTTACTGAGTTTTTCTATCTGTATGAATGGCTTAGTGATCTAATGCTGACTCTATAAGCTTTTAGTTTTGGAGGTGCCAGATTGAATCCCATGTGGATCTTGGTGCATTTTTATCTAATTTGTGAATTGAAGAGTGTTTTTGTAATAGATGTGGTGTTTTTAATGAATTATTGTTATTGATATGTCTTTTAATAGATGTTATCCACCCTGCATGTGTGAAGGAGGCGTTCCCACAGGAAACACCATCATAATTGAAGGGTGGAGTCATATAATGTTGTTGTGTGTATATAAATCTTGTTAATACTGCTGCTCTTGATGCCCTGATGAAGTGATAACTGAAATCACGAAACCGGTAGGCAAATTACCCATTAAACAGAGTTTTATACATCACTCTGTTTGTCTTCACTGGAGGTCAGCGCGGTGGATCTATGAAACCCAGCACTTTCTGTTAACCCTTTGGATCCTTACTTTTGCTGGGCACCTGCTGCGACCATAAGAGAGAGCGGAGTTAGTTGGTTGTGACTTGCACAACCAAATCAGGTGAGTCCTTCCACTAAAGGGGGGCACTGAGGATAATTGTACAAAAGGAAATTACTCTATGTGCGCTCCATTTCCCTTTTTATTGACCTTCCTAAGTGTTACAGCCAGTCCACCAGCAGTAATACTGTAATGGATGCTGGCTTTCCAGAGCATATTGTAAGTTGGTGGATCCAGCTTGCCTATGTCCTATAGCTGGGTGGAAGGGGCCGGTGGTGGTGGAGGGAAATCCTGCGGCAGCTGTTCTTGCAACAGTGCTCTGGACTCAGCTGTCTGACTGCGATGTTGAGAAGATCTGCAATTCCTCCTTATGTGGCCTATCTTCCCACAATTGTAACAGGTGACTCCACTTCTTGGTCCTCCCCTGTTCCCTGGGTTCTGCAACACCATAACATTACAGTTCCGGGGAGGTTTTGAAGGCCTGTTCATTTCTATGCCCCTTGCCACCTGAAATATAATATCTGGGTCCAATCGTCTGTATTCAGGTCTCGTTGTCTGGACCTGCTTCTGTATGGGTTCAAGAAGACCTTGGACGAAGGCCTGTATCCATATCTGTCGATCGGACTTCTCGTGGTGATCAAATCCCAGGTCTGTGGACATCTGATTCAGCCGATAGTAAAGCTTCTCTACACTTTCCCCCTCTTTCTTGCATCATGTCTTGGACAGATGTTGCTTGTTCTGCTAGACGGTCCTTAGCCCAGCCATACAGCTGGGGTAAGAAAGCTTCACCAGACTCGAATGTTCTCCGATATTCCTGAGGACCTGGTGCCGGCTCCAGAGCTGGGTGCATCACTGGCCAGAAGGAGTCTCCTGCTTTGATTTCAGCCAATCCCATATGATCTTCCCATGATGCAGCGTGAGTCTTCTGAATCTGGCTCATCTTCCAATGAAAGGGCATAGGTTGCTTGTCAGGGTCCGGTAAGGTGTTCACCAATGTGGCAGCTTCCTGAGGCTTCCAGGAGACATATCTGCCTCGCCTAGGACGGGAAACATGCTGTGGAGGGTCTTCATACTGTGTCAGTCGGGGTGGTAGATCTGAGCCATGCGTAGAGCTGCCGGCTGTGGCCTGTGTACCCCCATACATTGATAATGTCTGTCTCCTATCTCCCCTATCCTGGGGAGTGTGCTGTGCCTGAGAAGTAGACTGTAGCCAGTGATGTGCCTGTTCATCTCCACCTGCTGCTCCCAATTGTGACAGTTTTGTCTTCATTAAAGGCATGCCTCCATGATTTCCTAGTGATGAGAGGGGATCCACTGAGGCTGGGGAGGGATACTGTGGAATTTTTGGCCTAGCTCCAGGCCCAGCTGAGAAATTCTCCTGTTCCCATGCCATCTGATATTCTTCTTTGGCAGCCTCCTCCTCTCCATCTCTTGTTTCGTCCCGTCCTTGTTCATGTATATTCCGGATACTGCTGCAGAGCGGAGTCTGGTCTGTGCTGGCATGTAAGGTGTGCCATCCATATTGAGAACAGGACACAGGGTGGTGGGTCTGTGTGGGTATCTAGAATGTGTCCGCATAGGCACGGGTGCAGCAGCTTCTGCCAATGTCATCTTGTCAGGTGGTGGAGTATACGTGTATTCACCAGTAGCAGGGTCACGATGTTCAATCCACAATAACTTCCTCGTATCCGGAGCAGTCTTATACCATGCTTCAGCATCTTCCAAAACCTTGACATCCTTCAAAAGCCCTCTCTTACTTGTTATCACTTTCTTCCACTCCTTCTCATCTAAGCGTCCTCCAAGGGTTATGGATCCCACTAGTATTAAGAGGACCTTCATATTTTTCACATACTTCTTCCATTTCACATACTTCTTCCCTTTCCTTCTCTTCCACCAGGTCTTTGGGGTAACTTGCTGAGGCTTTGACTGATTAACACCCATGTTATAGCTTAAACACAAGTCTCTATGCTTCTGTCTTGGCTACGGCTGCCCACCCCTCAAAGTCACCACTGTCAGCAGAGTTGTATAAAGGGGAGTCAGCTGGGATACCTTCAGTGAGTCGGGCATTAATGTTTATTCTGAACACTCTAAACCTTGGGGGGGGGGGGGAGATGAGAGGTGAAATTGGTCTGTAACCAAGTCAGCAGAAATAGCAAGCTTCACACCTTGCTTACATTGTGGGCACGTTATGGAAACTAGTCAGTGGTGTTAGGAAGGCAGTTAGTCAGAGGACTGGAACTGGTTGCATCACTGGAGTCAGTCAGTCAGAGTCAGTCTGAGGACTGGAACTGGAATGGTTGTCACCAAACAGATAAAACATATAAAACATCAAACTGTGTCAGCCCCCTCTACACCTCAGTGGGGCAATAACTGGGTCATATTACTTTCTTGCATATACTTCTTGCAACAAGACCCCTTGCGGATTGACTATAGTTAGCTGGGCATGTATATCTTGTCTGAACACCTTGAGTACTGGAGAAGTGCCAGGGATTGCTATATAACAAGTGTCTTCACGTGCATATGGCACGTCAGTAACACGATTTATTATCTAGCCAGCGGGCGTAATTGCATGCTCTATACCTTGTCTGCACAAGGGGCACGTTATTTGGAGAGACGGAACAATATCATCACTACAATCAATTTACGTAAATTACGTACCCGTCCACCACCACAGCCAGGACTACTAACACTACACTCCGTCCTTAGCTTGCGCACGCGGGGTGGGAAAACCATCAGCCGTATCAGAGGCTGGAACCAGTAGTGAAATAAACCATCAACCTTTATCAGGGTCCGGAAAACCATCAGCCCTTATTAGGGGCCAGAATACCATGGAAACAGAATCTCCCCACTCAGCCCGTCTCTCCGTGCCTTTCTCTCTTTCTCTGTACTGAAACTGCAGCAATGATAGCACTGATATAAACACAGATAAACTCAGGACCGGGTTGCAGGAGCACAAATAAGGCAGACAATTAAGTAATTCTCAGGACCGGGTTTCAAGGGCTAGGACTTCTCAGATCCGGTCATCTATGTCCGAATCTGACAGCCAGCTACCTCCATCCCTGCACGGAGACACAGAAGGGTCTTAGGTAAGATAAATCATTTTCTTACCTCTTTGTAGCCTGCAGGTCTATCTCTCATGTATGGTCCGTTCTGGGAATGGAGGATCAGGTGTGGCTGTCGTCCCCTGGACGTTTCGTCCTAGCCCCACGCTGGTGCTCCAACTGTAATGGATGCCCTCCACACCTTTTGGGTGTGCTGTCCTCTTAAGTGTCTGCCACCAAATTGGATGCTTTGTCTGAGTGTGTGCACGCCACCGTAAGAACCACGCTGACAACAAGTCAAAGCAGAGCTTAATGACAAAGACCTTTATTAAGGGAGGGGTTAACAGTTTTATACGGCTCCTTAAAGGGATATTAAAAGGGGTGTTACTAGGGGTAATTGCATCATATTATGCTGAATCTATATTTTATTCTGAAGAGAACATTTAATTCATTTTCTGTGAGTTAGTATTCCAATTCAGCCTTGATTAGTACATTCGGTCCGGGGACATTCTGATAAGAACTGCTTCTGCACTGCTACTTAATCTTGAGACAGAAGAATTTCTAGAGTAGGGGAGGATGAGGGAGAAGAGGAGATAACTAGAGGAAAGTGCACAGATTCATATAAACGTGCTGTTGGAACATTTCTGAATGACTTCAATAAACTTATATAAGTTATTAACTATTTATTGCCATGACAATATAAGCTGAAGCAATGCCTGGGAGACCCCTGCGGTGCAGAGTGAATTACGGTACACAAGATGAGGTGCAAATAACAAAGGGTGAATTTATTAACAGAAAGGGAATGGTATGAGAAAAGCAGGTTCAAAAGGGAGTATGCTATGGCAAGAGGTAATTTACCAAGTATTGTAGTCTCTAGCTGGGCTGCTCCATAGCCTGGTGCTCCAACTATTACAAGAACGATATCCCACTGAGAAATATGAGCAACAGTAAACTCTACTACTATTCTACAGTGATAACCTCACTGGACTCTGCTAGACGGGCCACATAGCTGACATGTTCTGACTACTGACGCTTATGCTATACCCTGATGTGTGCACATTCACGGTGGTGTTGGGGACTTACGTCCAGTCCTGGGGCCCAAAACAGTCTTGTTAAGTGGTGCACACTTCTCCTTGCTTGCAGGATCAGTGAGACATAGTCTTCTTCTTGCTTCATGGTCTTCAGTGTCCTCCTGGGATCTGTATATCCCACCCTGGTCATATGCAGAACCACCAACTTTTGTTACTCCTCAATACAGCACATGGCAGTCCCTTTTCAGCAAGCACACTGCCTGCACAGACATTCTAGTTCATCATTGCATGCAGGCAGTGTAACCTTTCACACACAAAAGAGCAAACTGCTCTCTCAGCAGCAGCACGGATCTCCCCCTGTAAAAACTGCTCTCTCTCTTGTAGCCTTAGTCAGTCCACTTTCGCAGTAGAAGGAGAATCAGAACATTCCATCACACACCACACAGGGGGCATTGTCTCTTAAAGTGTCAGCATGCTTTTAACTGTTCATAGCAATGACACCCCCTACACAGCCACTATGGGACTCATTGAGGAGCAGATGGCCCGGGGATAACACTGAGCTCAGAAGAGACCTGAGGATGCCCTGAGGAAGTGGCTATGAGCCACGAAACACGTGTAGGCAAAATAAACAGAGAGTGTGATTTACTCTGTATTTATCTTTGTGGTCAGCGCGGTATTTGATCCCAGCTCTTTATCATTCTTTTCTGGATTCTTCAGTTCTCAGCTGGGAGCCTGCAGCGACCTCCTGTGTGCTTTTATTGTAGTTGTGACACTCACAACTACATCAGTTGAGTTTAACCATTTGGGGTCTGAGGGACCTGTATAATAGCAATACTACTCTGTGCGTTTCCTTTCTCTTTTAATTTACAATAAAGCAGGACATAATCCACAATGATCAGAGGTTTGAGTCTGTAGAATCCACACAAACAGCCGTGATCCAGCATACCAATTCCTGCCTGGATTGCATCAAATCATAAGAAATACACATCAACCAAATTTATAATATTCTGGAAGACCATGAAAATAGAGAGCGTCGTAATAACCTATGAATTAAAGGTCTTCGAGAATCAATAGTGACGGAGGAGCGGAACTCGGGAAAAATAGACATCTTCATCAAGCTGCTGACGGAAAACGACCCATCTGCTATAGAGCTAGTGAGGGTGCACAGATCCTTGCGACCAAGACCTAGACAAGGAGATCCTCCGAGGAATGTTTTCTGTAGATTCCTGGACTTTCGTACTAAAATCTAATTCTCAAATGAGCCAGAGAAGCTGACGACATCACATATTAAGGAGCAACAGTTCTTATATTCCAGGATTTGTAAGTCACCACACTTAAAAAGTGACGCCTCCTTAAACTGTTTACAATGGAATTAAGCCAAAGACAACTTCCATATAAGTGGCTCTATCCATTTGGAACAGTCGGTAGCGATGAAGGGCAAGCGGCTGCAAGCCAGGACCTTGGCGGAGATCCGGAAGATTTGTAAGGAACTAAAACATTGCTCTCAAGTCTTACCCTGACCTAGAAACAATATATTCTACTTCACTACTGCGACTGTTTCCCCTGTCTACACCATGGTAAACCAACCATAGACCAAAATCCCAGAGGGTGAAGCACAAACCAGCAAAGGCACTTTCCCCAGTGGCAGATAAAGACCAAATCGGAATAGAAGGGCTCTCAGGACACTTTGGGAGGCGCATTGATTGGGGTTGAGTGGGACAGGCCTGATATTGTAACTTTGGACCTTTTGACACACCTACGTTTTTAACAGTACTTAAGCTATATCCACAGAGGAGGAGGCCTAACTCCATGTGCCTGCCTCTCACACAAAGAGATACAATGACCCACAGGACCTTTTGACAAGAGGCAACCCCACACTTAAACTTGGGTTTCTGGTCTCTTTCTTGGTCTGTACTGTAAGTGCTGGAGACAAGTGGTATATCATACTTAAGCTGTCCAGGAAGGACAGATGGTACAATGAAGTCTCAATAATATTTCACCTCAACAACTTCACCCTCTCTACTCCAGAGGGCTTGGAGCAGCTTCCCCTTCAAGATCCCTACTAAGATTCTTCCACATGATGCGCATAGGTACCATGTTGTTAACACAGTGGACTCTGGGGAAACCCCAAACCATTACACAATGTTTGTTTATGTTCAAGTGCTCAAAGTTTTTCTAATCTGTTTTCCTGTTCTCTCAACAGCTACTACTAGTTTTTTTTAACTCTCATTAAACCCTTTCCTCACTCTACCCAACCCCTGGTTCAGAGTGGATGTCACTTTATACAAGAGGGAATCCTACACCTACAACCAAATGGATGAAGAGTAGAAAGTATTTAGGTCGCAACCTATAATGCGAATAGACTTAATTCACCAATACCCAGATCACAAACACTCATACACTTCAAAAAAGAGAAATATTTTATTAATACAAGAAATGCATTTCCGCCCCAACAAACTACCTACATTTGAGAAAACGCATTTCAACCACTGCCACCATGCTCCTTCCCCTGAGATACCGTTCCTCCTAACCAGCCAAAATGTGGACCCAGATAAGCGATTTATATTCCTAAGGGCCGTATGGCTGGGAGCATGGTAAACATCAGAAACCTATATGCACCTAATAGAAAACAAATTTGCTGGTTATTAACTGCACTCAAGAAATTATTCTCTTTCTAAGACGGTACACCAATTATTGGGTAGGGATTTCAACCTCTCACTTGTCTTGACATTAGACTCTACTAAAAGAAAAAGTGCAATGTCTCTCAGGGATCTCTCCCGGGTCAAGAGTAAGTTACAATCCATGACTTTAATAGACAACTGGCAGCACTTAGTTCCTGAGAACCAGGATTACACCTTTTATTCCTACTCTCACAATTTGTACCATAGGATCGATAACCTATTTCTAACCAGGTCTCTCTGACCAACAGTAAGGTGTGTGGCAATTTTGCCTTCAATTCACTTGGACCACTCCTTAGTGTCTATAGCTTTTAGCTTTAAGAAGCCATATGCACATGTCTGCATGTGGAGGCTCAATGAGTCAGTCTTGAACTTAAATGCTATTAAAAAACAAATATCTAAAACTTTAACCAACTTCTTTGAGATAAATGACTCAGTGGACATAAGTGCACCAATTCTTTGAGAAACACACAAGGCAGTGGTCCGAGGCGCATTTATCTCAATCACATCACACCTTAACAGGCAAAAAAAAAACAAGAGAACCACGCCTTAATTGAAGAAACAGCAGCCTCAGAAATGAATCACAAAAAAACTTTAGCCAAACAAATCATGGAAGAGCTGACAGCTAAAAGATTACACCTAAGGGAAATTCTGAATAGGCAATGTGCAAAACATTACCCAAATTGGAAAAATAAAATGTTTGTCCATGGTGACAAAGTTTCTAAATTAATGATACCCATCATAAAGAAATGTACAGTCCACACCTTCATACATGCCATCAAATCTAAAAGAGTTTTGCAAACTCTGGACTACACTCAGATTTCTTTGGAATTTTTAGCTTACTACAAGGAGTTGCCCAAATGTGAAATAAGGAACCGGAAGTAGCAAGGGAAAAAAGACATGTAGATATTCAGTCCTTTCTGGCCAATCTTCATCTCCCTATATTAACAAGCCAACAAAAAAATTTAATTAAGCCATTCTGTAAAGAGGAGCTCTGGTCCACCCTGGTGAAGTGCCCAAGCAGGAAATCCCCAGGACCAGGTGGTTTACCAATTACGTACCTTAGGCCATTCCCAGAAACCCTCTCTGCTCGCCTCTTTAAGATGTGCAATACGGTCTTACAAGAGGGATCAATCCCATTCCAAACATTAGAAGCACATATCTCTCTGACAAACAAAGAGGTTAAAGACCTGGAACAATGTGGAAACTATAAACTAATCTCTCTCTTCAATGTAGACTTCAAGATATATGCCAGCATGATAGCATAATGCTTAGTTGTGTGTCTGCCAGGTATTATCTCACATGATCAAACAGGCTTCACCAAAAGCAGGGGGATGAAGACAATGCTCTTAGGCTAGGGTCACACTTGAGGCTGCAGCATTTTCCTGTGTGCTCTGCTAAAGCGCACATCTTGCAGCTTGGTGTGTAACTGCTACTAAGGTAAACACCAGGTTGCTATGGGGCTGCGTTCCACATGCAGCATTATATAGCATTACCGCTATGCGCTGCAGCAGAATTTCAAAGATTTTAGCGGGTCCGGCAGCCTCAAGTGTTACCCTAGCCTTACAGTACATAGTGCAGTTTGCAATGCTTCATAAATTACTCCTGGTGCTTTTGGGAACGGATGCAGAAAAGGTGTTATACAGGGTGGACTAGACGTTTCTCCAAGAAACGTTTAAGAAATTCTAACTCCTGCCCACTCTGACCACTGCTATTCTTCAAATGTATACATGGCCTTCCGCTAGAATTAAGATCAATAATTCCCTCACTGACCCCTTTCAGATCAAAAATGGGACAAGACAGGGATTATCAGTGCAATTGTGCTTCTCTGGCAGGTAAGATGTGGAGGAAAAACTTGACGTGCTAGAAAAAAAATGACTACATTTTTGGAATCAGCATGCCAATTTTAGTGTAAATCAGCTCAAAAACCTAACTCAACAGAAAAATTTTTTCAAATTGTTCCCCAGTGTAATTGGTAGCGCCACCTTTTGCTGCGATTACAGCTGTAAGTCGCTTGGGGTATGCCTCTATCAGTTTTGCACATCGAGAGACTGAAATTCTTGCCCATTCTTCCTTGCAAAACAGCTTGAGCTCAGTGAGGTTGGATGGAGAGCGTTTGTGAAGAGCAGTTTTCAGCTCTTTCCACAGATTCTCGATTGGATTCAGGTCTGGACTTTGACTTGGCCATTCTAAAATCTGGATATGTTTATTTTTGAACCATTCCATTGTAGATTTTGCTTTATGTTTGGGATCATTGTCTTGTTGGAAGATAAATCTCCATCCCAGTCTCAGGTCTTTTGCAGACTCCAACAGGTTTTCTTCCAGTATGGTCCTGTATTTGGCTCCGTCCATCTTCCAATCAATTTTAACCATCTTCCCTGTCCCTGCTGGAGAAAAGCAGGCCCAAACCATGATGCTGCCACCACCATGTTTGACAGTGTGTGTGGTGTTTTGAGGGTGATGAGCTGTGTTGCTTTTACGCCAAACATGTCGTTTTGCATTGTGGCCAAAAAGTTCGATTTTGGTTTCATCTGACCAGAGCACCTTATTCCACGTGTTTGGTGTGTCTCCCAGGTGGCTTGTGGCAAACTTCAAGCGAGACTTTTTATGGATATTTTTGAGAAATGGCTTTCTTTTTGCCACTCTTCCATAAAGGCCAGATTTGTGCAGTGTATGACTGATTGTTGTCCTATGGACAGACTCTCCCACCTCAGCTGTAGATCTCTGCAGTTCATCCAGAGTGAATATGGGTCTTTTGGCTGCATCTCTGGTCAGTCTTCTCCTTGTTCGAGATGAAAGCTTAGAGGGACGGCCTGGTCTTGGTAGATTTGCAGTTGTCTTATACTCCTTCCATTTCAATATGATCGCTTGCACAGTGCTCCTTCAGAAGTTTGACTTGGGAAATCTTTTTGTATCCAAATCCAGCTTTAAACTTCTCCACAACAGTATCTCGGACCTGCCTGGTGTGTTCATTGGTCTTGATGATGCTCTCTGCACTTGAAATAGAACCCTGAGACTATCACAGAGCAGGTGCATTTATACGGAGACTTGAATACATACAGGCGGATTCTATTTATCATTACCAGTCATATAGGACAAAATTGGATCATTCAGAGATTCTCACTGAACTTCTGTGGAGTGAGTTTTCTGCACTGAAAGTAAAGGGGCCGAATAATATTGTACACCCCACTTTTCAGTTATTTATTTGTTAAAAAAGTTTAAAATAGCCAATAAATTTCGTTCCACTTCACGATTGTGTCCCACTTGTTGATTCTTCAAAAAAAAATTTGAATTTATATCTTTATGTTTGAAACCTGAAATGTAGCAAAGAAAATCCATCGGGGCTGGGACTTTTTCCGGTAGAGGTGTTTTTGATGACTTCCTCAACTTCCGTCTCTGAAATATCCGTATCCAGCTCATCAGCTATCCGCTGTCTAAGCCTCGGGAGTGGAGTGTCCGCTACATATTGATCTATCTTGGTCTGCATAGTCACTTGTCGCGTAGTCGATGTCAGTCCCTCAATATTATATAATTTTTGGTAATAGTCGCACATTATGCCTAAATTTCTTTTGGGTCATGTGTCTCTACTAGTGATGAGCGAGCATGCTCGGCGCTACTCGTTACTCGCACGAATATCCCGGTACTCGAGATGCTCGGCGAGCACCGAGTACCGCCGAGATGCTCGGACTCTTCACTAATAATTATCGTTCTGACACAAATACATAGCTCCCTTCAGTGCACAAAGTGAGCTGGCACCTCACAGAGAAAAGATTGATTGTTAGGGTCCCTCTGGGGGGCATAGCAAGGTGTTGTATGTTGCGTCGATGTGAAAAAGCCCCCCCCCCTCCTGCCCTTTCCCAGAAACACTCGTTTTATAGCCGGAAGTCTGTGGGCGGAGCCTGTCACTAATTGACTTACATTGGGCTCGGTGCTCGGTCGAGTACCCGAGCATCTCGAGAAGCTCGACCTGAGCATCGAGCACCCGAGCATTTTAGTGCTCGCTCATCATTTGTCTCTACACCTGATTTTCGCTGAGGTTTTGAGACGTATATGGTCTGGGTCCTAGGGTGCAGTAAGCGTGCCAGGGGGTGGTCATATATATTAGCCTTAAGGCACATGAGCCTGTTGACATTATTTCTATATTTCAAGGACTGTTCATTAAGTAAATTCCTAAGTGCCTCTCTAGGTTTGATCAGGTCCCCCAACACTACCGCCAACATAGTATTTTTATGCTTTTGCTCCAGTCCGTATATGGCGTCCGTCAGTTCACTAATCCTGACCAATCTTTCCTTTTTCAGGCGGGATTCATGTTTTTTGAAAACCCCTCTCAACACGCACTTAAGGACCTCCCATTTAATCAGGGTCTGTGTGTCATCGCTCAGATGATCTTTCCAAAACAAGTCAATCGGCTCTTTGATTTCAGTTGAACAAACCAAGTCCTGAAGGAGATTATCATTGAGTCTCCACGTCCAAGGGCGGGTCTTTATGTCAGGGGGGGTGATGTCTAAAAATATTGGTGCATGATCAGACCAGAAGAAACTGCCAATGGATGGTCTAGGGAGCCAGGATAAGGCATGGTGGCTAACGAGAAAAAAATCGATACGACTATATAAGTCATGGGGGCTAGTATAGTACATATAATCCCTATTTCCAGGATTACACCCCTCCATACGTCAACCAACTGAATCCTATGGAGAGATTGTTTTAAGAGAGTAACTTGTTTAGGTGTTCCCCTCTCCTTCTTCAATGTGGAGTCTAGCTGCAGGTTTAAGGTGAGATTAAAGTCTCCTCCTATCACCACTATACCCTCTGCCAATTCCCTCACTCTGTTCAAGAAGCCCCGATTGACTGCGGCTGGGTTGTCATTTGGTAAGTACCACCCCACAATGGTGTATATAGTCGCATGAATCTTCATTTTTAACAATATGTATCTGCCCTCCGGGTCTATTCAGGTATCTATAATAGTATGTTGTAAGGATTTATGGACAGCGATGGATTTCCCACTCGAGCGGCTAATAGGATAGGGGCCGTGGAACCATGTTGGAAACTATCTATTCCTACTGTGCGGAACATGAAGTTCTTTGATGTGGGCCTCAAATAAGCACACTCACCTTCCGCTTGTGCATACCATACAGAATTTGTGTTCTTTTCTGGGGAGTATTGAGCCCTTTCGCATTCAGGGATCCCAGGGTAATCTTCGATCTCATCGTAGCTGGGTTACTCACCAGAGGCGGCACGGCAGGTGCAGAGGCTAAGTTAAGGGTTCAGGAGGGTAAAAACAGGGATGAAGAAGTAGGTAAGGTAATGTAAAGTCAAGGGAAAAATTAAGAAGAAAAGTCAGTAAAGAACAAAGGCAGCCTCAATTGCAAAACTGGTAACTATCCGTATGGAGCACTTCGTTCAGACGCAACGTAATGTGAATAGGTCAATATGGATTTGTATCCTATAATTTACAATTAGATAGGAGGATTAAAATAACTGCCAAGTACCGTACAACGGGATATGGCTTCTCCGTAGTGGTCGTATAGCATGAGCATAATGGAGCGATTCTCTCCCCACCGGTACAACCACCAATGGTTTCTCCTCCTTGAGGAGAGCCATAATGAGCATTATCTGCATATGATGCAACCAGAATATTTTATATGCCTTGTGGTGTAGCATTCCATACATTCCATTATTGGTTCTATCTAGATTGTCCAATTGATATGACAAAGAAGATCCGCGACCTGGTCCTCCATTCCCCACCACACCAGCGATGGGAAGCAGAGTGATCTCATGAAATATTCTAAGGAATGTCGGGAATCCGGCATCTGCCACCCTCCATGGGATGCCACCAACTGTGCCCAAGAATCATTAATCCAACCATACTATTGAACATATAATGAACAGTGGGTACTATGAAGCAAACAATGAACAATGAACATTCAGAACAAAGGTCGCTCTTCATTTTCACAGAGCAGTTTTGTATGAAGAACAGATCTCAAAATCCCGGGAACGTAGTTATGGTGCCTAAAGTAATGTCCTGTAGGACCAAAAGATCCCGTCCCCTCCCAAACAAGTAATAATCGGGCCCACCCCTCTGAGACCACAAGTTCATGGAAGTGCATTCTGCCCTCCTTATGAACTCTGAGGGTACCATCACACCTGGAGATATTGTCGGCGATTTTTATGGCGACGCATGTGCGCGCGCACGTTTTTGGCAGTCCACCAACGTCGCAGTCGCCTATTTACACGTGGCGACAACTCAGCCGATGCTTAGGCGATGAGCTGAGCCGAAAGTTGTCTGTGCCTCACCCAAGCCCCATGGGGGATCAAGTCGGTGGTGGACGCTTCCGCATCACACAAAGCAACCATATTAGCGATGTGGGTGTAATTTTGTCCCGCGTCTCGGAGGTAGGCGTTACACATTATGTTGTGTGACACCTCGAAGAAGTGTGATTGGTTGCAACCAAGCACCAATTGCTGCGTCCTTGTTCGCAGCACCACATCGTTAAATATAAGCATGCATGTGCGTATTGGCTCGGTGATCAGTCAACTCTCGTGTGATGTGTAGCGGATTATTGCTATAGGCATTGGCGTGGGCAACAAGCCAAAACAGGGCGCTCGCCTGTTGAGTAATTGTATAGTGAAGCCGTATGGTGCTTTATGTTATGTGTGTTGTGCTACTACGTTGGATAATAAATTCACTCTTGCTTTGTTGGTCAGGATAATATTGGAGCCTTGACCAAGTATGTTTGTGCACAGATATTTGCGTCTTTGCAGTTAGGTGTGACATATGTATTGTTCAGCTAACATTTCCTTGTCCATGTGTGTGTACAGAATATGTATAATTAAATACATGTATATGGAGGAAAACATACACAGGCACCATACAGTGTCACCACAAAGGCCTATCCTGGGTCCCGTACATATGTCCCCAATGCTTATGTACCCCTATAAATCAAACATTATTTCACCATACGTTTTTGGGAACACCATACTGGTACATGCATCTCTCTCCTGGGACAAATAAACACACAGTATTTGTAACATAATTGATGTAATTTAGTCGTGGCCTTTTAAGCAACTCTGCATTCAATATACAAAAATCCAAAGGTTCATAATAAGGAGACAAACACTAAACACAGGTGTATTGTTGTGTAGGTCAAGATTATTTTGCACATTTGGTGTCCGGGTGGCCCCAACAGGCCCAATGTCCATATGCAATGTGTACGCAAAATCCAAACCCAAAATACTGGAATCCACAAAAACAACAATTCATATGGTTGCAGGGAGACATATCCATATACCATCCACATTATCTTCTTCAATGTTGAGTTCATTGAGGCTACACTATGTTATGCTGCCACGACACTGCCCCAGGCCCATTGAAGTAGGAGCAGTAGCTGTCCCTGTTGCTCCTGGCATCCTGCTACGAGCGGCCCTGGAGCACCGGCTGGAGTGACGGTAGTCCTGGGTTGTCTGAACCCCACTCACCCAGCATGAGTTCCCCAGTTGCAGTGTGCACCGAATCCACAAAAACTCCAGGCGTGTATGATTGAGTATCCCTACGACGCAAGAAGTTATGCAGCACAACAACATGCCATCACTACCAATTGGATAGATTCCTGTTTCATATTTAAAGCAGTATGAAACACGTGGAATCTATTGGCCATGATCCCGAACGCATTTTCAACCACACGACGGGCCCGGGATAGCCAGTAATTGAAAAGGCACTGCTCAGGGGTCAGAGTCCTCTGGGGATATGGCCGTAGAAGGTTGGCCTGAAGTGGAAAGCCCTCATCCCCCAGAAACGCAAAGTTGAGATGCTCAGTGGTGACATCATTTGTGGGTAAGTTGAGGCGTCCCCTCCTAAGGTCTTCACCAAAGGAGATGTTGGCCAAACACCCCCCCATCAGACACACGTCCGTTCATCCCAACATCCACGTAGAGGAACTCATAGTTGGCATTGACGAGGGCCATGATGACCACACTGAAGAACCCTTTATAATTATAATAAAAAGACCCGCTGTTGGGGGGTTGTGTGATCCTCACATGCTTGCTATCCAATGCCCCCCCCCCCACAGTTTGGGAATTGCCACCTCTCCTGGAAGCCAGTGGCAACTTGCAACCATTCCGCAGGGGTTTCTGGAAAACGCAGATAGGTTGGCAAGAGACACCTCACAATGGCCTCACACGTCTCAGGAATTAGGCAGCTCAGCAGTGGGCGTGAGTCAGCAGCAGCATACTGCAGGTCAGTCAGCGTGCACTCTGAAGCCAAGAAACGCAGAGTCACAGCTAACCGCTCCTCTGGTGGCACAGCTTGACGCATCACAGTGTCCTCATGCAAAATATGTGGGCGAACCAATTCCAACAGGAATTTGAAGCAGTCCTCAGACATACAGAGATAGTTCTGGAAATCATGCGGATTCCTGTCCTCCAGCTGACAGACTAGGCACATGTGGGTCAGGTTGTCCCTTTGCAGGAACCAATCCCGACACCACACACGCCGTCGTCTACGCCTCCGCAGTCTTTCAGCCCACTCATCCCTTATCAAGGCCTCCTCCCACAATGCGGCCCCCACAACAAGCATGTTGTGCAATTCCATCCTGTGATTAGGAGCCTCCAACGTGTCCGGATATCTAAACAGAAAAACAAACATTGAAGTAAGCGCATCTACAAATGCAGACACACAATTACATGCACTATGCCAGCCACATACGTCAAGATTTTGAATTTTGGAGTAAGATTAGGTGATACCTGTCTGTCATGTGTCCACATACAATACATCTGCAACTGGAGTTGGGGCCACTAACTACCTTGTGGCTGTGTAATCAACCACTGTATGTCACATATATGAGCCATCTTAATCATGTAGCTCTGCATTAACAAACGTGCCAATAATCATTGTGTGTGGGGCTACCATATTGGGTACAGTGTTGTCAAGCTGTTCTATGTGCCACGATCAAGGGATATACTGGCCGAATTCTGACGTTTCTAGATTACACATTAAACACTACACCATACCAGAGGGCTCTGTGCCAAGAGCCATGTGAAGCAGCTGACACATGGGTGCAGCACATTGATTACTTAAATTGTTACATACATTCAACCTACATATAATGTTGATATTTATTCATGTGCACAGTCAGTCCACAGGACACCATGACATGTCTACATTCTGTAGTCCTTTGGCCACATGCATTATTGAATTCAGCATTGCATTACATGTGTTTATACCAACAAAGACATTGTAATACATTACTAACCTGCAGTGTCGTAGCAGCCACACCCTGTAGCCTCGACAGCACACAGTCACTGTGTTCTTGACCACTGAGATAGTGACAACCAACAGAGGCTATGGGTGACAAGGCATGTTATTTGGACAAGCAGGATAAAAACACGTGTACACCTTGAGTTGTTTGCCAGAATAATGAACTGCAGCACATGTATACATACTGTCTTGGAGTATGGTGATATGTTGATGGCACGACTGCGGACATCAACCCCTCCTCTGCTGAAGCCAACAGTGTGTCAGGACACAGAAACTTTGTCAATACATTAGCTAAGATCACAATGTGCTGCTGCGTTAGTAAACGCATGTGCGTCAACCAAAGCCACTCAATTCCGCTCTGTTTTACAACGCATCAGCTCATAAACACATAATTGCAGTAAATCATGCTAGATGGCGCAACTGAAGTGTGACATTGTGGGCATACCTACCTCCACAGTGTGTGCGCAGGGAACACACATGACGCAGGTGCATCGATGATTGTTAAGAGTCACACAGCCAATCATGGCGCACCTTACTCTTGTGCACAATTAGTCTCTTCCATGGCGTCACACACTGATGAGGCTTCTGTTCTCACCTGCGTGATGATTAATGATGATTAATAAACACCTGCCTGAAACTCATTCACTGTGTTTCTAAGTGCAGTATAGGACACAGCGCCACTGATCCCTCTGCACTGTGACACCTCTTCAGCGTCTGGCCAGTATTTCAGTAGTTTTTTTTTATTGTTATTATGGCCAAACTTTACTCTGTGGCATTGGGGGCAGATTGAGGTCATGTGCTCATATACTTGCAAAATATATGTGTGTATGCTTCTTTTTGGGCTTGTTGTTTAAAATGGCTTTCATAAAGGGCCTCATACATGTGTTGCCCAATAGCAATATGTGTAATAATGTTGATAAATAAAGTAATGTTCCAAGCACAGTGAGCATCCGTTTGGATCTGCATGGCCTCCAGCCTTAGCAATTTCTTTAGCTTTTCAGATTGTGTCTGCAGCACTGTAGTCCAGTGTCTGAACCAAGGCAAATCTGTGTGGATGCAATTGTGGCTTGCCAGTGTTTGGCCAGCTGAACTTTATATAGTGTGCTTCATAGTGTTACAATAACCAACCAACATCTTGTAGGACATAGTGAACATTGTGTTCCTGGACTCCAAAGCCAGGAGACACATGTAGCTGGAGGGCATGGTTAAATATGCTAGTGTTGTGGAGTCAATTTGGTTTTGATATGGCTTTAATCATCAATGAAATGTGTAATTGCTGCTGGCTGTACATGATCAAACATCTGTCTGTGTACGTGACATAGTGTTTGTTGCTGTTTCAGATGGCTGATGAACAGGAGTTTGTATGGGCATTAATTGCGCTGTACGAGGAGAAGGAGTGTCTGTGGCGGACCACAATACCGGAATATAGAAACCGGACGGTGAAGGGGGCGGCCTATGGAGAACTGCTGGCATTATCGCAGCGTATGCTGCCAGATTTGGCTGTAGACCTAAAATTTGTTAAAACCAAAATTAAAAGTCTGCGGACAGTGTTCAAAAATGAGCACGAGAAACTGATGGACCGACAGGCTAAGATGGGCACGGAGGAGGTCGGACGACCACAGCTGTGGTACTATGACCTCCTCCTGTTCACCCTGGACCAAGGTCGGCCTTTGCGAACACTGTCCAGCAGGCAAAGTGCACGACTCTCCTCGGCCACTACCCAAAGCATGGCTCCACCACAAGAGGTACGTTGCAATTTTCAAGTTGGGATGACTACAACAATATTGTGATTAATTAGTGGTGTAGTTGTTAACATATACAAAATAAGCTTTGGTTGATCCATCTTTAACTACACAATGGGTAGTACTGTAGGGGCCAGGGGAGTTGGCCATCATCATGTAGTAAGTTTGGCAAACACATATGGGCCACCACACAGAAATATAATGTGAGGACAGTGACATTTGTTTTGCCCCACACATTTAAAATAGTGCTTGCTAAAGCAGGACACACATCTTTTTGAAGCCTTAAACATGTTGCACAAAACATAATGATTTAGTTTATGCAAATTGAGGCCGAGGTCTACTATTTGTGACACATGTTGTATTGTCACTTTACAGGACACTCCTGACCCTGAAGAGAGGCAGCCGGAGGCCCCCAATGAGGACACACAACCCTCTACAGTGACTGAGGATGTAATGGCAGCTGCCAATAGTGATCAGCCAAACACGGCACCCACTGTGGTCAGGCGCAGGAGAGTTCAACCAGCTCAAAGCCAAACCGAGCTGGGCACTTGGGCATCAAGGGTACTCAGCCATCTTGAAACTCAACCTTGCAGTGCCATTGGCCATCTGGTCAGTGAGCGCCTGGCTAGGATGGACAGGGTTGGCTGTGGAGAGGGTGATCCACCATGCCCTGAATGCAGCCGAGGATGGGACCCTGCGCTCAAGGGACCTGCCTCCTCTTCTTTCCCAACAGACTGCAGGATCCCCCTGCCAAAGGGATGGGAGATATAGGGCGACACACAGTCATGAGCGCGAAATGGTTCGAGGGAGTCCCTACAGACACCATCGCCAACATCACCAATGAGCGGAGGAGGAAGAGGAGGAGGCAGGGTCCTCACATTCCAGGAGCCACTCTCGACATCGTACTGGGCCCCGTTACCACTAGTGATACATCTATGTGCCGTTGCCACTCAGCCATATGGTTTTCTTTTTTAGTTTTGCTTATAATTTCTTAAGTTAGTTCCGCTTGGGGCTTATGATGTTTTTTTCTTAGGTCTTACTTTTTTTTTAAAAAAAAACAGGTATTTGTCGAATGCCATTACCATGTATGAGATGTCTCTGTTAGGGATGGGCGAGTACCATAATATTCGGAATTGCTATACCCGCAACGAGTAGGTAGCGGTACTCGCTACTCGTTGCGAGTATAGCGATTCCGAGTACATTTGCAGTGTATCAATAGATACACTGCAAAAGTCCTGTAAAATAAAGGAAAAGTGGTTAAAAAATAAAAAAATCGGATACTCACCTTAACCGACGGCTGTACCGGGACCGGCCGATGCACATCTATTCATGTAAAAGGACCTTTCACTCTCTCAGCCAATCAGATGGCTGAGAGAGATCTGGCCAATCAGATGCCGCCATGTCACAATGACGTAATCGCTAGCGGCCACCTGATTGGCCAGATGGAAAGGTCCTCGGTGTACCTGAGAGGACCTTTCCATCTGTCCAATCAGGTGGCTGCTAGCGATCACGTGATTGTGACGTGGCGGCATCTGATTGGCCAGATCTCTCCCAGCCATCTGATTGGCTGAGAGAGTGAAAGGTCCTTTTAGATGAATAGATGTGCATCGGCCGGTCCCGGTACAGCCGTTGGTTAAGGTGAGTATCCGATTTTTTTATTTTTTAACCACTTTTCCTTTCTTTTACAGGACTTTTGCAGTGTATCTATTGATACACTGCAAAAGTACTTGGTACTTGCTACTCCCGAGTAATCCTAATTTACTCGGAGAGTAGCGAGTACACGAATAACGGTACTATTCGGCGAGTTCCGAATAGTAGCGAGTATACTCGCCCATCCCTAGTCTCTGTTTGTATGGAGCAAAATTTTTAGTGTGCCAAATGTTTCTGAGAATAAAAACATAAGGACACAAATATGTACTTGTGGTATATTCCCAACCTTTTATGTATAATGCTATGGCCTCAAACCCCGTTACAGGGGCAACAGATATTAAACATATACATACATTTTCAACAACAGTTAGCAAGGGTCCATACTTAAAAACACAGTAGTTGTTTATAAATAACGTGCCCAACAGGGTCCATGACTTGAATAATTAACTATATAAACAAAGAAACTAGGGCCAAAAGAAAACCACTCCTCAAAGGCGAGGAAGACGCTGCCCTTCTTGAGGGGCCGAGCTTGGATGGGCACGTCTGTATTGGCCAATCAGATGGCCTAATTGGGTCAGCTTCAAAGCAGCTTCTTCATGGGCCACCACAAGGTCCTGCACGGATGGGCCACCTACAGAGTATACATAACATCAACATCAGCAACATGTTTGGAACACATAGCAGGTGTGTTTTCTTAAAAGTGTTAGCACTTACCAGGGGGTTGTGGACCCACAATTTGGGGGGGTGGGGATGTTGAGGGGCTTATTACCCAGTCCACTGCATTGATTGTGTCATCTGTAATGAGATCAGTATATGTGTATTTGTTAGGTCCCTACATAAAAATGTACACCAAACAAACAAGAAGTTCAGTTATAGAGCACAGTATATCTGAGTAGTATTCACATTACACCCACCTTCTTGCACATTTGTGGGGTCCTCAGGGGACCACTGTGCTGAATTGCCACTACTGGATATGTCTTCTTCCAAGGGTGAGGTTGGTGCAGCCCTTGGTGTCCCTTCAGATGCTGATGGTATTTGACTCTGGGGTGATGTGGGCCCTTGTGGATGTGGTGGTGTCAGGGGGGTTTGGCCATTATTATGTGGGGATGGCATTGCTTGCAGTGCTTGTGTTGGTGAGGCAGCTGGCGTTCCTGCTGGCGGTTGCGCTGGCGACCCTGGTTGGCTGGGTGGTGCTACAACATCTGGTGATGGGGGATGCTCCCGCTTTCTGTCCCTACCTGTTGAGGCAACAACATACTTAATCACAATAACAACATGGCCAGATATGTGGGGACTTATTAAACAGTGCTGTTTGAAGTTCATTAGGTCAGGTTGAGTGCGATTGAAAGAAGGCCAGGATAGGCCAACATTATGTCATATGTGGGTAGGGTAAACATATGAAAATATGTGGCTAAGTAAAGTAGACATATAGTTTACATGGGAAAAAGGGGCTTCTCCTCCTGCACATGCAAGGTTGTAGGAGTTAACAAAATATGGGCTATTATATAAGAGTGTGTGAGCAGTGGTACATACAGTTGTTTCTATCATTGTGTCATTTTGTACACATGTAAATAATTCACTATTTATCGCATAAATAATCCATTATTAGCCTGACATTAACAAATCAGCCTTTTTTATATATATATGTGAGTACCCCCATAAAGAACTTTTTAAATAAAAAGAAATATTTGAGGTACAGTAAGATGTGTAATGGCCACTTTACACGCGGCAACAGGAAGATAGAAAACGGCAGGTGTCGGAGACAATTGTACCTTTTACCTTCAAAACACCTTGCAGATACCTGATTTACACGCAGCCACTTCTAGGTGTTTTGAAGGTAAAAGGTACAATTGTCTCCGACACCTGCCGTTTTCTATCTTCCTGTTGCCGCGTGTAAAGTGGCCATAAATGATAAGCATTTGTGAGTATCCATCATTTTTATAAAAAGTAATTATTCAGAGTAGTATAAGTGTGTCTTTTTATTAAAGTGTCTGTGATACTATAATCTCATTCTTCTAAACATAAATTTACTGCAAGTGTCTTGTGTCAAATTTTACTACATGTGAGTTCTCTGCCATGCCATTAGAGCTGTGTTCTTTATCCAGTTGGAAAAACCCACAGTTTTGTCTCACTTGTCACAAAAGTAGCATGCATATAAATAGAACAAGTCAACTATTGTAAGCATTAAATGGGTTATTAACTAATTGGATAACTCCTTCTCATTCCCTGTATTTAGCCCCATTAAAGTAAAAAAGCTTATACTCCTCTCTGGTTATGTAATTTTCTGTGCATGCAGGTTTATTGGACAAGGTTCCTGATTGCTAACATACTATCACAATAATGGCATTAATATAATATTAAAAGGGTTGTCCACTACTTTGACCGACCCCACATACCCCATGTTTGGCCCCATTGAAATAAAATGCTGATACTTCCAGTGCCGGGGCGCCTCGAGTAGGGCTCATGTGAGGTTGTGAAGTCAACTGAGCCCAGCTCCTAATTACTGTTGGATTCTTTTGCTCCACCTTTGGACGTATGACTATTTTACAGGAAAGCGAGCAAACGGCTCCCACTTCCTGTTGATAAATTATATATCTGAAGGCAAGGAGAGAGAAGCCAGTGGTGATTGGAGTGTGGGGTTCATGTGTCCTCATAACCTCATATGAACCACCGGAGACCAAGTGCTGGCATCAGAGGTGAGTATAAGCTTTTTTATTTTTATAGGGCCAAACAAATAAGGAGTGATTGTCCAAGTAGTGGACAACCCCTTTAATATCATAAATATGGTATGACTGTGATAGTATGATTGCACTCAGATTGCTTGACCAATAAATTGGTATTCTCAGAAAAATATAACATTTATGATATAAAACTAGCTGGCGGCCCGATTCTAAAGAATCGGGTGGTCTAGAATCCATATACAGTTTATTTAGTAAGAATTAACAATAATGCAATTAAGACATGATATCTATCCATCAACTACCTATGTTTGTATGGTGAATGTAATTTTTGAAAATTTCATTGTTCTGTGGTAAGGCTCTTGCTACACCCACTGGCTAATAATTGTGTATCAATTCAGTAGCTTTATTTCAGATATCAATATTCATAGTCTACGTATCCGCCAGTTTGTGTTTGCCCACCAACCACGGCAAGGTGGCCTTACATCTGATGGGGCCCTACTCTACCTTATTACTATTTCTTAACGCTTTGACACTTTTCACATCAGCTTTTTTCTGCTATTTGCAGAAGATGGGGATGAAAAAAGTACAATGCCTGCACTTGCCAGCTAAGGGCCTACCTGCGGCACACTTGCAGCAAGTCCCATGCAATGTATATGGAACTTGCGGTTAACTTGCTGTAAATGCGGCAAACATGGCTTCCGCAGCTGCATCAAATGCAGTCACTAAAAAACCGCTGGTAACTACGTTTTTTGCGTCCAAAACTGTCGTAACCATGTGTGCTGCACCTGCCGCAAGTGAACCACAAATTCCATATACATTGCATGCAACTTACGGCAAGTGTGCCGTAGGTCAGCCCTTAGGCAGCAAGTGCAGAAATTGTGTTTTTTCCACCAAAACTTCAACAAATAGCAGAAAAATGCTGGTGTAAAAGCTAAATCTCTATTTTTCTATCTATTTACCTATCTATCTATGTGTACAGAACACACCTTGACATGGAGATGTGTGTGAACAGCCATCCCGCCCGTCTCTTAGCTGTTCACAAAAACCCCTCCCTGTTTAAATAGAGAAGCAAATTTCTCAGCAGCTCTACTGCTGGAGCTTAAGATACGGGTTGATATCACCAAATAAAGAAATTTGAATGATACACATCTACCATTGTCTACATAATGTGTGTTCATGTTGGTTGCTATATCTATACTATAAACTATGTAAATTAATAAATTAATAGTATATAATGACTACGTATGTTATATACAGATTTTTTATATAAGTAGTTGAAATCTATATATCTATAGCTAAACTAATTTTTTTGTGTTTTTTTTGTTTTTTCTTTTGCTATATATGTATGGCTAAACTATTTATTTATTTTTTTTAAACTGACTATCTATATAACTAAACTAACTTTAAAATAAAATATTTTTATAAACAATATTTCGTGTAAATACTTTTGTACTTTCAGGGATTAATTTTCCTTGAACAGGTGTATCTACCACTTTCACCCTAACATTGCAGCGTTGCCTCACTCTTGAAAATGCTACATATAATTGACCATGGCCAAATACTGGTTCTGGTAGAAAAACACCAACTTTATTAAGTGTTTGCCCTTGAGATTTGTTGATGGTCATGGCAAATGCTGGCTTGATAGGAAAATGTCGGCGTCTTAATTTAAAAGGCAATCCAGTCTCTGATGGACACAAATCAATTCGTGGAATGAAGACAACATTTCCTAATTACTTTCGCCTGAATCATGTTGGGAAGTAAAGCAGTGACAATCAACCAAGTACCGTTGCAGACATCTTTTTTGCTGTTGAGATTGTGTAAGAGCATGACAATTGTGCCAATTTTAAGTTTCAGCCAATGTGAAGGCATTCCAGTTGGTGTGAGTGAATTTATAAATTCCAGTGGGTATTGGTCAGGGTCATCAGAATCATCAGCATCAAATGAATCATCACTGGTATATTCTGTGTAGTCACTACTCAGGCTATCCATGACCTTAGAATTCACATGATCAACGTCGTCATTTTTTGGGCGAAGAATGGCATGTGATGCAGCAATATTGATGTTTTCGTTGTTATTAACATCAGTGCAAATTTTGTCTCCAAAGATATCACTTATTAAAGAGCCAGTGCAGATCATGTCTGGAGGAATTTCGATGACATCATCTCCAAGGTTAAAATTATTTGAGAGTTCACCATTTACCAGTTGAAGCAACCAATTGCTGTAATCAGGATCAATGGAGCGCATGTTGTTGATGAACGGCAATCGAGTAAAATGTTGCCAGTGTTGTGAATATTTAATGCGGCTCTCAAAAATATCTGTTCTTGTTCCATGAGCGATGACAGGAAGACATTGTCTAAAGTCTCCTCTAAGAACAATAACTTTACCTCCAAATGGTGTTTTATTTTTCTTAGAGACATCTGTTGTCATGACATCCCGTAAAAGTAGATCGATCACATGCAATGCATATTTAGATAGCATTGTAGACTCATCAATAATAAAAAAGTTTTGTAGTCTTCAAATGTTTGGCTGCATCTGTATTATTATTAATTCTGGAAACAGATGTTTCATTGACCGGTATTGGAATGCCATAAAGAGAATGGATTGTTCGTCCTCCTTGCAGCAAGTTAGCTGCAATTCCTGTACTGGCAGCAGGTGACACAATGTCTCCTCGTCCCCTTAGTTGATGTAGGAGTAGATCATATAGGTATGTTTTTCCACTGCCACCCGGACCGTCAATGAAAAAGCACTTTGGTGTTAAAGTAGTGTCTTCTAAAGCTTGAATTATAGCATTATAGGCCAAAAGTTGTTCCTCATTTATAGTAGCTTTCATCTCTGCAGCTGTTGTTAACTCATAATCCTTGTCATAGTGTGGGAGCAGTTGTGGTTTCTTTACTGGGCGTGGTAAATTAAAATCACTAGAAGTTTTGGCATGACCTTTCAGAACATCTTCCACATCTGTCATAGCATATCCTTCACAATTCACACGCTCTTGAGTGTTGGAGTGGTATGCATGGCAGTAGTCTTGTAGAAAGTGTTCCTTAAGTTCATTCCACAACTCAAGAGGATTAGCTGGAGGACCAAAAATACAGATATAGGCAAACATGTCATGAAGCTGTGCAGGCATGTTGAGAATACAGGCATCAAGTAAGGTATTTCTCCAGAGACTATCATCGAATAGTAATCCAAGTGCTAATGCCGCCTCTTTGAACATTAGATGTGTGACTCTGTTAACAGTTTTAATGTTCTCAAAACTGGTTGCCCCTTTGACATGCAGTAACAACAACCCTAAATAGTAGCATTCTTGATCTTTCACACTGACAGTATACATTCTTCCAATAACAGAACCACCCCCTCGCTTTCTAAGTTGCCAAGACCCTTCTTTCCAAACATAGTACTCAGGAATTTGGCGGTATAAATAATTATGAGCATGTTGGTCATTCTGATTAAGCTCGAAGTAGGCCATAAGTGTAGAATTCCTATGGAGCTTTTGGCTGATGTTGGCAATGGAGTCATTCTCATGAAAATACAGTGGTTGAGAATGAGGCAGATGTACGGCAAGGCGAATGATGCTGTGGGATTGTTTATGCATCGGATAAGCAAATATTCGCCAAGCTGCCTCGGGTGCATTAACATATCTTGAATCCATGAATTGGTGTGTTTCATCATGTTGGATGTTAGTCTGGCAAATTTCAAGATTGGCTTTATCATGTCCTTTGTAGACATATTTAAATAAATATTTGACACTCTGAATGGAACCACAAACTTTCGACATTAATATGGCACTTATATTTCAATAGTAGGAAAGGATTATATGGAACTACCCACGAATTGTCAATCATCTTCGAATGGTGTTGAAACGATGGGCCAAAATTTCTGCAATAAGTAGGATAGGCATCCTTTGCAATGACACTAGATGGTTGAAAATCTTTTGGGAAACCTTTGGTACACTTCCCAAGATCCATACAGGGAGAATTGGGGTTGTGTTCTCCACAGGGACCATGAATCATGTGTTGCAGAACAATGTTATGGAGCTGAGGGTAGTAGGTAGTATCAGGAATTTCAGCCCTGACTGTATTGTCTACTTCCATCTCAGTCCTTAATTTGGAGTTGCTATCTAGAATGATCAAAATGTGAGCGTGTGGGAGACCACGTTTTTGAAATTCAATTACATGAACCATAGCGCAAAGTTTTCCAAATAATCCGTTGTTAATGTCTTGTAAGTGTGCTTCCAGTTTAATTTTGAAGACACGTGCCACCAAATCAGGTCTGTGTTCAACACGCTGCCATGGTTCTAAATTGTTAGTAATCTCACTCCATTTCGGATTACAGGTCATGTTGATGAAAAGATCTGGGTGACCATATTTAGTAACAATAGCCATGGCATCTTGGTAGCGTTGTTGCATGTTTCTGGGACTGCCTTCAAAGGAAGATGGTAAAATGACAGTTTTTCCAATGGGGATGCCCTTTTCTATGGATTTTTTCAGTAGATGTTCTTGGAGTACACAGTAATCCTCCACTTTTAAATCCTTTTGGTGTTTACGGATATAATTTAGATGATTAACTTCGATTTTCACATAAGCGTCTACTAAGTACTGCTGTGTTAGCTTGCCACCATTCAGGAGTGGATTCAAGTTATTACGGACAGACAGCACATAGCAGTAATATTGCAGTTGTGTGATCCTGCGTGGACTTTGGCCTTGTTGTTTGAGTCCATCATGCCAGCCTTGGTCTCCGTAAGGGAAAAATAAAGGATACAGTAAAGCATCCAAAATGCTGTGGAGAATGCTGACCTGTTGTGTTTTTGGGGCCAAAGGGTTTTTTGGGTCAAGTTTTAAATGAATTAATATGTCTTGATTGAATGGTGGCTCTCCATTGTCATTTTCAAATACGACGGCCACTTCATTGACAGTGAGATTATTATAGCGTCGAGGGTCTTGATTCCGATCTTGTTTAAGAGCCATGGTTATATTTGGCATGATAGTGCCATTTTCTACAGCTTTAAGATGTTCCTCATGTTCCACATCATGGAACATTTTGTAGGCAGCTAAAAATGGATTGACATTGTCTAATTGAAGAACAATCATACTCATCAAAGTCAGATTACATTTTTGATTCTCTTGGCATTGCAAACGTTGTTGATTAGCATTAGCGGTATCCAAAATGTAAAGTTGGGCATACGCTGGAACTTGATCATCAGAGGGATGTAGTGTTCCAGTGTGATGATATATTTGTCCATGTATACGGAAGCAGTATGAGCCATATCCAGGTGGTGGGGAAATATTAGCACCCATGGAGGTAAAAGCAAATGAACTGTTTATGCTTCGGATGTTGTCCATGAGATTTTTACTGAATTCACTTTCTCCTTTCAGCAAACGTTTAAAGACCTCAGGATATTGGGGTATGGGTACATGGATTTTACCCTTGTGACAACACAGAGTAAAATTTTTATCAGATGGTATTTCTGCAGTAAAATGTAATGCTTGACAATGTTCACATAAATAGTTCATAGCACCACAGCTGTGTTCTACTATGGTACTTACCATCTATGCCAAAAACAGAATCAAAATGCACTCTCAGGATGCAGTCAGAGCCCAAATGTAAAGCAAGCCCAGCTGCAGGCTAATAAACCACCTCGACCAGCTATGTGTGGGAGGCGATTTGCCATGCATACACTAGGCCTGCTTAGAACACCATTCACACTGATACAAATGATTCAGAGTGTCTGAAAGCAACCCAGCCGCTCCCCTGCTGAGCACTGGGTCGCACAGTACGATAGCTCTGCACCACTAGATGAATAGCGCCCCTAGGGGCCCAACTGCACCCTGGATAGATAAAAAGTGCAAAAAGTCTCTTATATGATGAATAAAAAATTTTTACAAATGGGATTTTGGTTCATGCATTGGCCAAGACATTTAAGCTGATGATCCACGACTGAACGCGGCGACCAATCACAATCGCGGCGCGCTCTATGTCGTGATAGTTTAAATTCACTGTACTCAGTGTATTTCAAATTGGGCGGAATAGCGCGCGCCGCTATTCTGATTGGGCGCCACACTGAACGCGGCGACCAATCGGAATAGCGACGCGCGCTATGCCGCCAAATTTCAAATACACTGAGTACAATGCATTTAAACTATCGCGCCAAAGAGTGCGCCACAATTGTGATTGGTCGCCGCGTTCAGCGTGGCGACCAATTAGAATAGCGCCGCGCGCTATGCCGCCATATTTCAAATACACTGGACTCAGTGTATTTGAAATATGGCGCCATAACACGCAGCGCTATTCTGATTGGTTGCCGTGTTCAGCGTGGCAACCAATTCGAATAGCGCCGGGTGCTATGCCTCCATATTTCAAATACACTGGACTCAGTGTATTTGAAATATGGCGCCATAGCGCGCGGCGCTCTTCTGATTGGTTGCCGCGTTCAGCGTGGCGACCTTTCCGAATAGCGCCGGGCGCTATGGCGCCTTATTTTAAACACACTGGACTCAGTGTATTTGAAATATGGCGCCATAGCGCACGGCGCTATTCTGTTGGTCGCCGCGTTCAGCGTGGTGACCAATCAGAATAGCGGCGCGCTCTATGGCGCGATACTTCAAATACACTGACTACAGTGTATTTCAAATATGGCGGGATAGCGCGCGCCGCTATTCTGATTGGTCGCCGCGTTCAGCGTGGTAGGTAGTGTAGGTTTCCCGCCCAGCGGGAGACCAATGATCGAAAAATGGTCCAGGCCATTTGCCAACGATCAGCGATTAGTGAGCTGCATCGTTACAAAGACTCTGCAATGTCACAAAACCGGTGACATTGCAACGATATTGTTAGTGATATTATTGCATGTAACGGGCCCTTAAGGGTAAAAACAAGTCAAGTCTTTTGTGTTAATAAAACTGCTAACCAAGGCTAGGGTCACATTTGCGTTAGCAAATGCAGATCCTGATCCGATTTTGAGCATGCAAAATGCTAAAACTAGATCAGGATCTGCAGCCCATAGGCGCACATTATAAAACCGGATTGCACTACATGCAATCCGGTTACCGATTGCGGATTTGCAGCCTGTGGTAAAAATCATGCTGGCAGCAGTTTTCGCAGCGGTTTGCAAACTGCAGCAGGAGACCTATAATGGGCTCCTATGGGAGTCTATCCGACTACCGCAAGCTACATGTGAATGCCTGCGGTAGCTGGATGCTTTGTTCAGGGTAAAGTGTCAGATTTCACATATCTAATGGATGCACCAAATCTGGGACAGCTGCAGGCTGGTATATTAAGGCTGGGAGGGGCGAAATAACCATGGCCATTCCAACACTGATAATACCCACCCCCATCTGTCTGCTTCACCCAGGTGAATTATCAAAAATAGGCGTGAGCCTAAGGAGTTTTTTTTTACATCTTCAAGTGGTGCGGATGTCAATCACTACCATGCCAATACCATGACATGGCTGTGATGGAGCCGGACGTGCCCACACAAGAAAGGCTTTCTGGTTGGCTGCTCTGCAACCTTTCAACAAGCTTTATTGAGATGGCAAATTTGAGCAGGACTACAGATGTATTGTTAGGATATGTTCACACCTAGCAGATAATTTCTGCATCAAATCTGTATCTCTTGACTGGACTGGTGCAGACAAATCACTGCGTTTTTAGCATTTTTGGTGCATTTGTTTCCCAAATGTTTCTGTTATACCGTCAATGAGAAAAACACAGAACGAATGAACGTTGCTGTTTACTGCACCAAAATCTGCAAGGAAATAAACCTTAAGGTGAGCGCAGCACTTCAGGATTCTCATTCACTTTGCTGACATGCGTTTTCCCCTGCAGATTTTAGAAGAATCTGCAGGGAAAAATGTGTAAGAAAAAAACGTGCAAATAACACTAGGTGGGCACATAGCCTGAGAAGCCATGTTCAGGTTCATCACTTTACAATTTGGGTTTGTTCATCCTTAATTAAAGGTAGATTGAAGCTTATTAGGCGGTGTTGTAGAGTTAAATTGTAACATTTATAAAATGTATCCTTTTGGCATGTTCTGATTCTGTACAACACTGTCAGACTGCTGCTTCAATGCAGAAAGTTGTTTGCTAAGGTAACAGCACCCTCTAGTGGACATAACTGCTAACTATGGAAGCAAATTAAAATGGTTTCTTACAACATTATCTGTCTGTCTGTCTGTCTGTCTGTCTGTCTGTCTGTCTATCTATCTATCTATCTATCTATCTATCTATCTATCTATCTATCTATCCATCTATCCAAACAGAAAAAAAAACTGCACAGCACTCGAGATATAATGTGAACTGGTGCAAGCAGTGATGCTGAACTTAAACAGACAAGAGAAAATTCACTGCAGCACTCAGCTACTACCAATTATGTATATGCTAAAAAGCAGTCTATATTTAAGAAAAATTTTAAAAACTTACGTTTTTTCAAAAAACTCGATACGCACATATTTTTATTTGCTAAGGTTCTTAGTACACATATTAACTACACTTAGCACCCTCATAGCCCACAAGTGGTCTGAGGTTGAGATGGTGTCCACCCACTAAGAAGTGGGACAGGGAGGACAAGGAGGACAGGGATGTCAGCATAGGACTCATCAGACCTGGGGGCACAGTGTCGTGGTTGATGAGCAAACAGACATTGGCCGATGTGTGCAGCAAGAACCCCAGAAAATAAAAAAAATAAGAATAATGATTTTTTTTAAAAAAAAAACATAAGTTTTTAAATTTTTTTCCTCATTTATTGCTTGGTAGCATGTGTACAATATTGGTAGTAGCTGTGTGCTGCAGGGAGATTTTATTCTTGGTATTTGACCCAGCGTCACTGCTAGCACCAGTTCACATTATGTCTTTGAGTGCTGTGCAGTTTTTTTTCTGTTTTATCTATCTATCTATCTATCTATCTATCTATCTATCTATCTATCAATACAGTATATCTAAGAAATATAAAATGAAGTACAACTAAAGGCTTGATCAGTGGTGGAAAGCTCAATGGATGTTGTGCAACTGAAACATAGTTATATACTGAACTAGCTGTGAGCCCAATGCGATTGCATCGGGATTCTAGAATCTGTGTATAGTTTATGTATTAAGAGTTTAAAATAATAATCCAATTCTTCCATGATATCTTTCCATTAACTACATATGTTTGTATGGTGGATATCATTTGTGGAAAATTGAACTATTATGTTGTAAGGGTCTTAGAACACAAAGTAGCAATACGTGTTAATTTCTCAACCGGTTTCTTTGAGAAATCAATATTAGAATTCTGCCTATTGGCCACTTTGTGTCAGCCCACCAATCGCGGCAAGATGCCCTTACGTCTGGTGGATCCCTACTCTAACTAAATCCGAATTGATATTACTTTGATACTTTTTACGGCTGCTTTTTTCTTATATTTTTAGAGGATGTAGATTTAAATAATCCAATTTTCAAATTTGATACTGAAGGAGTTACCGACAACAGACTTGCAGCAATTTCCATGCAATGACTAAAAAACTTGCAGTTAACCTGCTGTAAATGGAGCGAACGTGGCTTCGGCAGGGGCAGCAAATACAGCCACCAACTAACCACAGGTGACTGCAGTTGATGTGGCTGACACTGCCGCAACTACGTTGTCTGCACACACCGCAAGTAAACTACAAATTGCATACATGCAATAATAGAAATTACAGCAAGTATGTTGTAGGTTAGTCCTTAGTGATCAACTGTTAAAATTTAGAATATTCCTCAAAAATGTACAAAAATATGAGAAAAAAGCCGCGGTAAAATGTAATTTTAAATTTATGTATGTCCCTATCTATCTAAATGTGCAGAACACACCTTGAGATGGAGATGTGTGTGAACAGCCATCCCACCTGTCTCTTAACTATTCACAAAAACCTCTCCCTATGCAAAAAGAGAAAGAAATTTCTCAGCACCTATAGTGCTGGAATTTAAAACAGTGGTCTCTATCATCCAGTGCAGAAATTTGGATGATACACATCTCTGATAGTGATGGGCGAATCCTAAATTACTCGGAATCGCTTGACTCTAGCAAGTCCGAGCACAGGACTTGCTACTCGTTGCGAGTCTAGCGAGTCCAATGTTAATGAATGGGGAAGCGAGTAATAGCGAGTAGTGTGAGATTTACAAATCGCAGATGTGTCTCGGAAGCTTCAGCCTGAAGCAATCCTAGTTTTGTCATTTATTTGCATTGGACTCGTTTACTTTGTAAGTAATCGCTGGGAAACTCGCACAGATAAGAGTCCTGTCTGCTCTGTGTGCTAGCTGCCGCAGCTCCAGGGTCCTAGAGCTCGCCTGCTGCCTGATGTAGCAGAGCTGAGATTGTTCTCAGTCTGCTCATTCCCTGTGCATAGACATCTATATCTATGCACAGGGATGAGCAGAGAGGACATCGCGTTTTGGACTGCGTCGGACGGAAGAGGATTTTTTTAATTAAAGATGGAGTCCCTAATGGCTTTTTTTTTTATTTCTAATAAAAAATTTTCTCTGTGTTGTGTTTTTTTTAAAACAATTTAATAGAAATTCATGGCGGTCATGTCTAATATTGGCGTGACCGCCATAAATTTCGGGCTTAGGGCCAGCTGATAATACAAAGCTGGCCCTAACCTCTTTATTACCCAGCGTGCCACCGCCACCAGGGCCCCTGGAAGAGCGGGGTTCAGCGCCAGAGGATGGCGCTTCAATGAGCGCGCCATCTTCTGGGGCGGCTGCGGGCTGCAATTTGCAGCGGGGGGTGCCCAGAAAGCTTGGGCATCCCTGCGCTGCGGATTTCAGCCCCCAGCTGTACCTGGCTAGACATAGAAATTGCGCGGAGCCCCACGCATTTTTTTTAAATTATTTCATGAAATTCTGAGATTCTGACTCTGACTCTGACTCTGAGACTCTGACTCTGAGACTCTGACTCTGACTCTGAGACTCTGACTCTGAGACTCTGACTCTGAGACTCTGACTCTGACTCTGAGACTCTGACTCTGAGACTCTGACTCTGAGACTCTGACTCTGGCTCTGAGGGTGAGACTCTGAATCTGAGACTCTGACTCTGAGACTCTGACTCTGACTCTGACTCTGAGACTCTGACTCTGACTCTGAGACTCTGACTCTGAGACTCTGACTCTGAGACTCTGACTCTGGCTCTGAGGGTGAGACTCTGAATCTGAGACTCTGACTCTGAGACTCTGAATCTGAGTCTCTGACTCTGAGACTCTGACTCTGACTCTGACTCTGAGACTCTGACTCTGAGACTCTGACTCTGAGACTCTGACTCTGACTCTGAGACTCTGACTCTGAGACTCTGACTCTGAGACTCTGACTCTGAGACTCTGACTCTTAGACTCTGACTCTGACTCTGAGACTCTGACTCTGACTCTGAGACTCTGACTCTGACTCTGAGACTCTGACTCTGACTCTGAGACTCTGACTCTGAGACTCTGACTCTGAGACTCTGACTCTGACTCTGAGACTCTGACTCTGAGACTCTGACTCTGAAACTCTGACTCTGGCTCTGAGGGTGAGACTCTGAATCTGAGACTCTGACTCTGAGACTCTGACTCTGACTCTGAGACTCTGACTCTGACTCTGAGACTCTGACGCTGAGACTCTGACTCTGAGACTCTGACTCTGAGACTCTGACTCTGACTCTGAGACTCTGACTCTGAGACTCTGACTCTGAGACTCTGACTCTGAGACTCTGACTCTGGCTCTGAGGGTGAGACTCTGAATCTGAGACTCTGACTCTGAGACTCTGAATCTGAGTCTCTGACTCTGAGACTCTGACTCTGAGACTCTGACTCTGAGACTCTGACTCTGACTCTGACTCTGAGACTCTGACTCTGACTCTGAGACTCTGACTCTGAGACTCTGACTCTGACTCTGAGACTCTGACTCTGACTCTGAGACTCTGACTCTGAGACTCTGACTCTGAGACTCTGACTCTGACTCTGAGACTCTGACTCTGAGACTCTGACTCTGAAACTCTGACTCTGGCTCTGAGGGTGAGACTCTGAATCTGAGACTCTGACTCTGAGACTCTGACTCTGACTCTGAGACTCTGACTCTGACTCTGAGACTCTGACGCTGAGACTCTGACTCTGACTCTGAGACTCTGACTCTGAGACTCTGACTCTGAGACTCTGACTCTGAGACTCTGACTCTGGCTCTGAGGGTGAGACTCTGAATCTGAGACTCTGACTCTGAGACTCTGAATCTGAGTCTCTGACTCTGAGACTCTGACTCTGAGACTCTGACTCTGAGACTCTGACTCTGAGACTCTGACTCTGACTCTGACTCTGAGACTCTGACTCTGACTCTGAGACTCTGACTCTGAGACTCTGACTCTGAGACTCTGAGACTCTGACTCTGACTCTGAGACTCTGACTCTGAGACTCTGAGACTCTGACTCTGACTCTGAGACTCTGACTCTGACTCTGAGACTCTGAGACTCTGACTCTGACTCTGAGACTCTGACTCTGACTCTGAGACTCTGACTCTGAGACTCTGACTCTGACTCTGAGACTCTGACTCTGACTCTGAGACTCTGACTCTGACTCTGAGACTCTGAGACTCTGACTCTGAGACTCTGAGACTCTGACTCTGAGACTCTGACTCTGAGACTCTGAGACTCTGACTCTGACTCTGAGACTCTGACTCTGACTCTGAGACTCTGAGACTCTGACTCTGAGACTCTGACTCTGAGACTCTGACTCTGACTCTGAGACTCTGAGACTCTGAGACTCTGAGACTCTGACTCTGACTCTGAGACTCTGACTCTGAAACTCTGACTCTGAGACTCTGAGACTCTGACTCTGAGACTCTGACTCTGAGACTCTGACTCTGACTCTGAGACTCTGACTCTGAAATTCATGAAATAATAAAAAAAAAATGCATGGGGCTCCGCGCAATTTCTATGTCTAGCCAGGTACAGCTAAGCAGCTGGGGCTGGAATCCGCAGCGCAGGGATGCCCAAGCTTTCTGGGCACCCCCCGCTGCAAATTGCAGCCCGCAGCCGCCCCAGAAGATGGCGCGTTCATTGAAGCGCCATCCTCTGGCGCTGAACCCCGCTCTTCCAGCGGCCCTGGTGGCGGTGGCACGCTGGGTAATAAAGGGGTTAATACCAGCTTTGTTATACAAGCTGGTATTAAGCCCGAGATTCTTAATGTCAGGCCACGTTTGACCCAGCCACTAAGAATCTCCAATAAAGGGTTAAAAAAACACAACACAGAGAAAATTTTTTATTTGAAATTAAAAAAAAAAGCCATTAGGGACTCCATCTTTAATTAATTTAAAAAAATCTTCTTCCGTCCGACGTAGTCCAAAACGCAATGTCCTCTCTGCTACATCCCCTGTGCATAGATATAGATGTCTATGCACAGGGAATGAGCAGACTGAGAACAATCTCAGCACTGCTACATCATCTCTGTGAGCAGGCGGGCTCTAGGACCCTGGAGCTTCACAGAGAAGACAGCTGGACTCGGCTCGCAAAGAAACAGCAGTTACTTTGCGAGTTTCCCTGCTATCACTGGCACAGTAGCCGAGGCTAATGCAAACAATGGCAATCCTAGTTTTGTCAGCGTTTGCCATTGATTTGCATTGGACTCGTGCGAGTAAACGCTGAGAAACTCGCAGAGTACCGAGTCCTGCGAGTCCCTTACTACTAGCCGAGTAACGAGTCCTAGCGAGTAGATTCGCCCATCCCTAATCTCTGATGTTCTTAGAAAAGTGTGTTCATAAGAATATAGTATGAAGAATGTAAGTAAAAGAAGACATTTCTAAAAGACTAAGCTAATTTTTTTGTTATTTTTTTTTTTTTATAAAAAAAGATAATAAGTATAGTAAAAGTCAAAAGTTCAATCTAAAATATTCCTGTAGACAATATTTTTGGTAAAGACTTTTTCAGAATTAGGCAGCAATTTGCCTTGAATGGGTGTATCCAGCACTTTGACCTTTACATTGTATCGTCTTTTGACTCGTGAAAAAGCCACGTATAATTGTCCATGTCCAAAAATTGGTTCTGGCAAATAAATCCCTACTTTGTCCAGTGTTTGGCCTTGGGATTTGTTGATGGTCATGGCAAAAGCAGGCTTCACGGGAAATAGTCGACGTCTTAACTTAAAAGGTAAGTCAGTCTCTGATGGAGACAAATCAATCCTTGGAATAAACACCACATTTCCTTCTGCAGACCCACTAATGACTTTTGCTTGAATCATATTGTCAAACAAAGCGATGACAATCAAGCGAGTCCCATTGCAAAGACCTTTTCTGCTGTTGAAGTTTCGCAAAAGCATGACAATGGTGCCGATTTTTAATTTGAGGCGATGAGAAGGCATTCCCGTCGGTGTAAGTGAATTTAAAAATTCCTCCGGATATTGGTCTGGGTCTTCAGTCTCATCAGGATCAATGGAATCATCACTAATGTATTCAGTGTATTCACCAGCAATGCAATCCATGACCTTAGAGTTGACCATATCCACATGGTCACTTTTAGGGCAAAGAATGGCATGTGATGCAGCAATTTGAATGCTTTCGTTGTTATTTACATCAATCACAATGTTTTCACCAAATATATCAAATATAAGTGAGCCAGTGCAGATCATGTCTTGTGGGATTTCAATGATATCATCTCCAAGGTTGAAATTATTGGACAAATCACCATTTCCCAGTTGAAGTAACCAACTGCTATAATCGGGATCAATAGAGTGCATGTTGTTGATGAGCGGCAATTGAGTGAAAAGCTGCCATTGTCGTGAGTATTTAATACAACTCTCTACAATGTCTGTTCTTGTACCATGAGGGATGATAGGGAGACACTGTCGAAAGTCTCCTCCCAGAACAATGACTTTACCTCCAAAAGGTGTTTTATTTTTCTTAGAGATATCTGTTGTCATGAAATCTCATAAAAGTTGATCTATGACATGCAATGCATATTTTGATAACATAGTTGACTCGTCAATAATGAAAAGTTTTGTACTTTTCAAATGTTGTGCAGCATCTGTATCATTTTTAATTCTGGAAACGGATGTTTCATTTATTGGAATTGGTATTCCGTAAAGCGAATGGATGGTTCTTCCTCCTTGCAGTAAGTTAGCTGCAATCCCTGTACTGGCTGCAGGTGATACAATTTCTCCTTCTCCTCTTAGTTCATGAATTAATAAATCATACAGATATGTTTTCCCACTGCCACCTGGACCGTCGATGAAAAAGCACTTAGGTTGTAGACTTTTATCTTCTAAAGCTTGATGTATAGCATTATAGGCTAAAAGTTGTTGGTCATTTAAAGTAGCTTTCATTTCCCGAGCTCTTCTTAACTCGTCATCCTTGTTGTATTGTGGGAGGATTTGTGGTTTTCTTTTGGGGCGTGGTAGATTAAAATCAGTAAAACTTTTGGCATGAAATTTTAAAACATTTTGGACATCTGTCATTGCATATCCTTCACAATTCTCACACTCCTCAGTGTTGGAGTGATATGCATGGCAGTAGTCTTGTATGAAGTCTTGTTTAAATTCTTGCCACAACTCCAATGGATGAGCTGGAGGACCAAAAATACATATATATGCAAACATATCATGAAGCTGTGCAGGCATGTTTAGAACACAGGCATCCAATAAAGTATTTTTCCAAACACTGTCATCGAATAGCAATCCAAGGGCTAATGCCGCCTCTTTAAAAGTTGGGTATGTGACTTCATTAACAGTTTTAATGTTGTTAAAACTTGTTGCTCCTTTGACATGCAGTAACAACAACCTTAAATAGTACCTTTCTTGTTCTTTGATACTGACAGTGTACATTCTTCCAATCACTGAAGCACCTCCTCGCTTTCTAATTTCCCATGCACCTTCTTTCCAAACATAGTGCTCAGGAATTTGGCGGTATAAGTAATCATGAGCATGTGGGTCAGTCTCATTGAGCTCAAAGTAGGCCATAAGAGTGGATTTTCTGTGCATTGTGTAACTGATGTTGTCAACAGAGTCATTCTCATGAAAATATAGTGGTTGAGAATGTGGGAGATGTACCGCAAGGCGAATAATGCTGTGAGATTGTCTATGCATTGGGTAAGCAAAGATTCGCCATGCTGCCTCCGGTGCACTTACATACCTTGAATCCATGAATTGGTGTGCTTCATCATGTTGGATGTTGGTTTGACAAATTTCCAGATTGGCTTTATCATGTCCTTTGTAGACATATTTGAATAGGTATTTGACACTTTGAATGGAAGCACATACTTCCACATTAATATGACATTTGTATTTTAATAGTAGGAAAGGGTTATAGGGAACAACCCAAGAATTATCAATCATCTTGGAATGGTGTGGAAAGGATGGTCCTAAATGTCTTTGATAAGTAGGATAGGCATTCTTAGTTATGATTGTTTTCGGCTGGAATTTTTTTGGAAAAGCTTTTTTACACTTTCCAAGATCCATACAGGGCGAATTGGGGTTGTGTTGTCCACAGGGCCCATGAATCATGTGTTGCATCACAATTTGATGGAGCAGAGGGTAGTACGCAGGATCGGGAATTTCAGCCCACACTGTATTGTCTACTTCAACCTCAGTTCTTTTTTTTGGAATTGGTATGTAGAATAATCAAAATGTGAGCGTGTGGTAGGCCACGCTTTTGGAATTCAATGACATGAACCATTGCACAAACTTTGCCAAATAATCCGCTGTTAATGTCTTTTAATAGGGCTTCAAGTTTAATTCTGAAGACACGGGCCACTAAATCAGGTCTATGTTCCACACGCTGCCATGGTTCTAAATTGTTTATAATCTCACTCCATTTTGGATTACAGGTCATGGTTACAAAAAGATCTGGTCGTCCAAATTTAGTCACAATAGCCATGGCACCTTGATATCGTTGCTGCATGTTTCTTGGACTGCCTTCAAAGGAAGATGGTAAAATGACCGTTTTGCCAATGGGGATACCTTTTTCTATAGATTTTTTTTTGTAGATGTTCTTGGAGTACACAATAATCCTCCACTTTTAAATCCTTTTGGTGCTGACGAATAAAATTTAGGCGATTAGCCTCGATCTTCACATACGCATCAACTAAGTACTGCTGTGTTAGTTTGCCACCATTTAGGACAGGATTGAACTGAGTACGTACAGACAGCAAATAGCAGTAATATTGCAGTTGTGTAACCCTGCGTGGACTTTGGCCTTGATGCTTGAGTCCCTCATGCCAGCCTTCTTCTCCATGAGGAAAAAATAAGGGATAGAGTAATGCATCTAAATTGCTATGTAGAATACTGACTTGCTGTGTTTTAGGGGCCAAGGGGTTATTTGGGTCAGGTTTCAAATGAATTAAAATGTCTCTATTGAATGGTGGCTCTCCATTGTCATTATCAAAAACCACAGCGACTTCATTCACAGTAGGATTGTTATACCGTCTTGGGTCTTGATGTCTATCTTGTTTAATGGCCATGGTTATATTTGGCATGACGGTGCCATTTTCTACTGCCTTCTGTTGTTCCTCTAATTCAACGTCACGTAGCATTTTGTAGGCCGAAACAAAGGGATTAATATTATCCAATTGAAGAGCAATGATACTCATCAATGTAGGATGACATTTAACATTTTCTGGAGACTGTAGCCGTTGTTTAATAGCGCTTGCAGTATCCAAAATGTACAGTTGTGCATATGCTGGAACTTGATCTTGAGCGAGATGGAGTGTTCCAGTGCGATGATAAATTTGCCCATGAATACGAAAACAGTAAGGGCCGTGTCCAGGTGGTGGAGAAACATTGGCACCCATGGAGGCAAAAGCAAAAGAACTATTAATGCTCCGGATGTTCTCCATGAGATTTTTGCTATATTCACTCTGTCCTTTGAGCAAACGTTGGAAGACCTAAGGGTATTGAGATACCTTGACTTTTCCCTTGTGACAACAGAGAGTGAAATGTTGATCAGCTGGGTGTTCGACCGAAAAATGTAGAGCTTGACAATGTTCACATACGAACTTCATGGGACCACAGCTATGTTCTAAAATAGCAGTATCATCATCCGTAAAGCCCATAGGATTTAGAAGAATAGTTGAAGGTAACAAAACCGGCCTTTTTTTCTGTAAGCCTACATAGATCAGGCGTTGAATGGACGAACTGTCGACACTTTCAATAAATGAAGAAGTGGAAGGTAGATTCAACGCCGGCTCTTCAAATGTTGAAGTGGAAGCTGTCTGTTTGCGTAGTTGATGACGATATTTAGCAAGATGGGTCAAGCGGACTTGTTTAGGCTTCGGAGACTCATTGCGTCTACGTGTCTGTAAAGCAGTCTTACGCTTCATAATATCACAGCGTTTGGTGCATGGCGTGTCTTCAGCACAGTGTTTGCGCTTACATGTGGCCTTGCAAGGTGGTAAAGGCTGTTCAGTAGGGGTTAATTGAGTAGAAGAAGAGATGGAAGCAGTATGATGGGCAGACGGTTCTCCTAAGGGCATGACCTTTTGTTGTTTGCGTCTTTCACGTGCAGCCATCGCTTTTTTGGCCAATCGGTTCCTTCTTTCTTCCAAAGACTCTTTTGAAATGCGTCTTTTAAAAGCAGCTTTTGCATGATCCAACCAAAGGCGCATATCTTTGGCGCTTTTCTCAGCACGCTTCTTGCGCATACGTGCAGCATCCTTGGCCTCATCAGCCTTGTTTTGTGCCTGTGAGCTCATGTTGGGCAGTAGGCAGTCTCCGAAGGGCATGAGCTTTTGTTGTTTGCGTCTTTCACGCGCAGCCATCGCTTTTTTGGGCAATCGGTTGTTTTTTTCTTGCGAAGACTCTTTAGAAATGCGTCTCTTAAAAGCAGCCTTTGCATGATCCAACCGAAGGCGCCTATCTTCGGCGCTCTCCTCAGCACGCTTCTTGCGCATATGTGCAGCATCCTTGCCCACATCAGCCTTGTTTTGTGCCTGTGAGCTCATGTTGGTCATTAGGCAATGCAAAAGATGCAATATGAGCTACAGTAAGTTAGTTAAGGAAGCAATCAATAGTGAGTGTGTATAGATAGGCAATAGCAATAAAGTAATAGTGTGATTGTTGGCGAAAGAGTAAAATCAAAGCACACACTTATTGGTATTGACAATGAAGCAGTTACGTATAGATAGTGTAAGTAGGTGTAAATAGAAATGAGTGTGTGTTCCAATGACATAAAATGAGACTTGAAGGCAAGAGATATGGATCTAAGTAGCATATATAGGTAAAAATGTCACTGTAGCAATATATAACAGGTATAGAATGACTTAATGTCCCTGTGCCACAACTATAACCCACTGGGAAGTTAGACTAACATGCAAAGAGTTGTTAAAGGGGTTAATGTGTTAAAAACATTAAAACTACAGAGTAATAATTTGACAGTGTATCCCTAATTGGATAGAAGGTGTCAATGTACCCCTGGCAATACTACTACACACTCCTAAGTAGGAGTTAGATGGAAAATGGTATGTAAGGGGTTAATTTACCATTGGGATTACTACAACACACTTCAAAGTTGGAATTATATGGCAAATGGTATGTAAGGGGTTAATGTAGCACTGCTATTCTTACTACACAGTATGAAAGAGAAAAATAGTAAAAAAAAGGCATATAAGGGGTTAATGTCCAAATGCCATTAGTACTACCCATTGCTACATATGAATGTAATGGAAAATGAAATAGAAGGGGTTAATATCATAGTGTTAATACAATGAAAGACTGTCCAATTGTTATGAATAGAAATTTGTTATAGAAGGGGTTAATGACTTAACTGGCCTTATTAATCTAAACTTATAAGTTACATTTTAATACCAAAAAAGATATATTAGCTTATATTGTACTGTAAAAGATCCGGACCTTGCTTCCCGACGTCCCTCAGAAACGATGAGCAAAGGAGGAATGATGTGTGAGGGAAAAATTAAAATTTTGCGGTGTAAAATAGTGGCCGCGAAATTTGAATTCATAAAATGGCGGCAGGCGCGAGGCGATCTTCTGATTGGCCGCTGGCTCAAGGCGCCGACCAATCACAATAGCGGCGGATGCAATGCCGCCATATTTGAAATACACTGACTACAGTGTATTTGAAGTATGGCGCCATAGAGCGCGGCGCTCTTCTGATTGGTCGCCGCGTTCAGCGCGGCGACCAATCAGAATACCGGCGCGCTGTATGGCGGCATGCTTCAAATACACTGTACTCAGTGTATTTCAAATATGGCGGCATAGCGGCCGCCGCTATTCTGATTGGTCTGCGCGCTGAAGGTGGCGACCAATCAGAAGAGCGCCGCGCTCTATGGCGCCATACTTCAAATACATGGAGTATTTTGAGTTTCACATTTACCGCTGTAAGTGAGGCGCTATTCTCAGTGGTCGGCGCCAGCAGACAGCGACCAATGAGAATAGCGCCTCACTTCCCATTGAGATACATGGAGGACTTTGAGTTTCAAATTTACCGCTGTAAGTGAGGCGCTATTCTCATTGGTCGGCGCCAGCACACAGCGACCAATGAGAATAGTGCCTCACTTCCCATTGAGATATAATGGAGGACTTTGAGTTTCAAATTTACCGCTATAAGTGAGGCGCTATGCTCATTGGTCGCTGTGTGCTGCGCCGACCAATGAGCATAAAGCCTCACTTCCCATTGAGATACATAGGAGTGTTTTAGAGCTATAAATGGCCAAGCCCTTGGTTCTATTTTCGGCCACAGCGCTCGGCTCTCGTCGTTTGTCGCCGGGCGGGAGCCCCTGCAACAGCTCGCAATGGCCGCTTCGCCATAGATAGATATAGATATAGATAGATATAGATTGATATAGATAGATATTAGATATAAATAGATAGATACTAGAGATAATAGATAGATAGATAGATATAGAGATAGATAGATAGATAGATAGATAGATAAATAGATAGATAGATAGATAGATATAGATAGATAGATAGATAAGATAGATAGATAATAGATATAGATAGATAAAGATATAGATAGATAATATAGATAGATAGATAGATGATATAGATAAGTAATATAGATAGATATAGATATAGAGATAGATAAGATATAGAGATAGATAGATAGATAGATAGATATAGATAGGTAGATATAGATAGATAGATAGATAGATAGATAGATATAGATAGATTGATATAGATAGATAGATAGATAGATAGATAGATAGATAGATAGATATAGAGATAGATATAGAGATATATAATGAAAAAAAGCTGCACAGCACTCATAGACCAGTGTGAACTGGTGCATGCAGAGACACAGAAACATATAAAATAGAAAAAATTCCTTGCAGCACACAGCTATTACCAATGTTGTATAATGCTATAAGCCATGTGTTTGAGAAAAAAGTTTAAAAACTTAAGTTTTTCTGAAAAAACTCAAAATCTTATCTTTTAATTCTGAAGTTCTTAGTACAAACATTGGCCAAGGTCTGTTTGCTCGTCGACTGCGACAAAGTGACTTCAGGCA
>JARQOC010000004.1:452995540-453078539 GCA_033576535.1 Allobates femoralis
GGCTGATCTTATTAGCATATATTTTATTTTTTTATTATTATTTTTATAGAATTTTTTATTATTTTTAATTTATTTTTTTATTATTTTTTAATTCTTTTTTAATTATTTTTTTTATTATTTAATTTATTATTTAGGCTGAGAGGCAGTTCTCATTCAGGTCCGCAAAGGGCTGATCTTATTAGCATATATTTTATTTTTTTATTATTATTTTTATTGAATTTTTTATTATTTTTAATTATTTTTTTTTATTATGTTTTAATTCTTTTTTAATTATTTTTTTTATTATTTAATTTATTATTTAGGCTGAGACGCAGTTCTCATTCAGGTCCGCAAAGGGCTGATCTTATTAGCATATATTTTATTTTTTATTATTATTTTTATTGAATTTTTTATTATTTTTAATTATTTTTTTTATTATTTTTTAATTCTTTTTTAATTATTTTTTTTATTATTTAATTTATTATTTAGGCTGAGACGCAGTTCTCATTCAGGTCCGCAAAGGGCTGATCTTATTAGCATATATTTTATTTTTTTATTATTATTTTTATTGAATTTTTTATTATTTTTAATTTTTTTTTTATTATTTTTTAATTCTTTTTTAATTATTTTTTTTATTATTTAATTTATTATTTAGGCTGAGACGCAGTTCTCATTCAGGTCCGCAAAGGGCTGATCTTATTAGCATATATTTTATTTTTTTATTATTATTTTTATTGAATTTTTTATTATTTTTAATTATTTTTTTTTATTATTTTTTAATTCTTTTTTAATTATTTTTTTTATTATTTAATTTATTATTTAGGCTGAGACGCAGTTCTCATTCAGGTCCGCAAAGGGCTGATCTTATTAGCATATATTTTATTTTTTTATTATTTTTTTTATTGATTTTTTTATTATTTTTAATTATTTTTTTTTATTATTTTTTAATTCTTTTTTAATTATTTTTTTTATTATTTAATTTATTATTTAGGCTGAGACGCAGTTCTCATTCAGGTCCGCAAAGGGCTGATCTTATTAGCATATATTTTATTTTTTTATTATTATTTTTATTGAATTTTTTATTATTTTTAATTATTTTTTTTTATTATTTTTTAATTCTTTTTTAATTATTTTTTTTATTATTTAATTTATTATTTAGGCTGAGACGCAGTTCTCATTCAGGTCCGCAAAGGGCTGATCTTATTAGCATATATTTTATTTTTTTATTATTATTTTTATTGAATTTTTTATTATTTTTAATTATTTTTTTTTTATTATTTTTTAATTCTTTTTTAATTATTTTTTTTATTATTTAATTTATTATTTAGGCTGAGACGCAGTTCTCATTCAGGTCCGCCTTTGTTTTTTCCCATTGAAATGCATTAGCGGTGTGTCGGCGATTTTATGGCCGACCACCTGGTTCTATTTGTCGGCCCTAAAATCGCGGACACACCGCTAATGCATCTCTATGGGCAGTCAGCCCGATTTCGGATTGAACGGCGACCAATCAGAATTCGAGCTGACTTGCCCATAGACATGCATTAGCGGTGTGTCCGCGATTTTAGGGCCGACAAATAGAACCAGGTGGCCGGCCATAAAATCGCCGACACACCGCTAATGTATGTCAATGGGAAAAAAGACGGACCTGAATGAGAACTGAATGACGGGCTCTTCTGATTGGCTGAGGTCAGCGACCAATCAGAAGAGCCCTTCACATTTCATTGAGATACAATGGCGGATTGATCGTCCATTGTATCTTAATGTTAGTTGAAGAGGACGTCGGAGCTGGAAGTTGGCGGAAAGAAGACAGAAGATCCCCGGAGACGGACGAAGAGGCGGAAAGAAGAGAGAAGACCCCCGGGACCGGAGGAAGAGGACGCCTGGCCGGACGGACGATCAGATGACTTGAAGGCATGTAAGTGATCGACGGGGACGGGTAGGGCCTTAGGTGTTAGGGAAAGCGGCGAGGCTTAGAGGGTAGGGGCTTAGGGCGGCAGGGGTTTAGGTGCGGCTTAGGGGGTAGGGGTAGGGGATTAGGTGCAGCTTAGGGGTTAGGGGCTTGCAGCGGCAGGGGTTTAGGTGCGGATGCGGGTAGTGGCTTAGGGGGGTAGGGGGTTAGGTGCGGCTTAGGGGTAGAGGTAGGGGATTAGGTGCGGCTTAAGGGGTAGGGGCTTAGGGCGGCAGGGGTTTAGGTGCGGTTTAGGGGGTAGGGGTAGGGGATTATGTGCAGCTTAGGGGTTAGGTGCGGCTTAGGGGTTAGGGGCTTGCGGCGGCAGGGGTTTATTTGCGGATGCGGGGTAGTGGCTTACGGCGGCAGGGAGTAGGGGGTTAGGTGCGGCTTAGGGGGTAGGGGCTTAGGGCGGCAGGGTTTAGGTGCGGTTTAGGGGGTAGGGGTAGGGGATTAGGTGCGGCTTAGGGGTTAGGGGCTTGCGGCGGCAGGGGTTTAGGTGCGGATGCGGGCTAGTGGCTTACGGCGGCAGGGGTAGGGGCTTGCGGCAGAGGGTAGTGGGTGCGGCGGGGTAGTGCGGCAGGGGGTAGGGGCTTCGGCGGCGGGGTAGTGGCTTAGGGGTTAGGGCGGCAGGGGGTAGTGGCTTCCGGCAGAGGGTAGTGGGTGCGGCGGGGTAGTGCGGCAGGGGGTAGGGGCTAGGGGCTTCGGCGGCGGGGTAGTGGCTTAGGGGTTAGGGCGGCAGGGGGTAGTGGCTTCCGGCAGAGGGTAGTGGGTGCGGCGGGATAGTGCGGCAGGGGGTAGGGGCTAGGGGCTTCGGCGGCGGGGTAGTGGCTTAGGGTTTAGTAGGGCGGCAGGGGTTTAGGTGCGGCTTAGGGGGTAGGGGTAGGGGATTAGGTGCAGCTTAGGGGTTAGGGGCTTGCAGCGGCAGGGGTTTAGGTGCGGATGCGGGGTAGTGGCTTAGGGGGGTAGGGGGTTAGGTGCGGCTTAGGGGGTAGAGGTAGGGGATTAGGTGCGGCTTAAGGGGTAGGGGCTTAGGGCGGCAGGGGTTTAGGTGCGGTTTAGGGGGTAGGGGTAGGGGATTATGTGCAGCTTAGGGGTTAGGTGCGGCTTAGGGGTTAGGGGCTTGCGGCGGCAGGGGTTTATTTGCGGATGCGGGGTAGTGGCTTACGGCGGGAGGGAGTAGGGGTTAGGTGCGGCTTAGGGGGTAGGGGCTTAGGGCGGCAGGGGTTTAGGTGCGGTTTAGGGGGTAGGGGTAGGGGATTAGGTGCGGCTTAGGGGTTAGGGGCTTGCGGCGGCAGGGGTTTAGGTGCGGATGCGGGCTAGTGGCTTACGGCGGCAGGGGGTAGGGGCTTGCGGCAGAGGGTAGTGGGTGCGGCGGGGTAGTGCGGCAGGGGGTAGGGGCTTCGGCGGCGGGGTAGTGGCTTAGGGGTTAGGGCGGCAGGGGGTAGTGGCTTCCGGCAGAGGGTAGTGGGTGCGGCGGGGTAGTGCGGCAGGGGGTAGGGGCTAGGGCTTCGGCGGCGGGGTAGTGGCTTAGGGGTTAGGGCGGCAGGGGGTAGTGGCTTCCGGCAGAGGGTAGTGGGTGCGGCGGGGTAGTGCGGCAGGGGGTAGGGGCTAGGGGCTTCGGGCGGCGGGGTAGTGGCTTAGGGTTTAGGGCGGCAGGGGGTAGTGGCTTCCGGCAGAGGGTAGTGGGTGCGGCGGGGTAGTGCGGCAGGGGGTAGGGGCTTCGGCGTCGGGTAGTGGCTTAGGGGTTAGGGCGGCAGTGGGTAGGGGCTTGGGGTTGTGTGGCTTGGTTAGTGTACGCGTAGTGGCTTAGAGCGGCAGGGGTCTGTAGTGTACAGCGCGATGGTATACTACAGTCCCATGGCGCTTATGGTCATGGGACTGTAGTATACTATAGCGGTGTACACTACAGGAGTATGGGCTTCGGCTTCGGTGGCTTGGTTAGCGGTGTAGCGACTCGCAATGCCCGCTTCGCGGGCATTGCTTCGCTAGGCTGCAACGACTCGCAATGCCCGCTTTGCGGGCATTGCTTCGTGAGTCGCCTTGGCCGCTACGCGGCCACGGGGAGAGTCCAGGAGAAGCAGCTCGGACTCGCTAACCAAGCCACCGGAAGCAGCGCCGCTCCGACGGAAGTCGCTACGGCAATTATATAATAGATAGATACATATAGATAGATAGATAGATAGATAGATAGATAGATAGATAGATAGATAGATAGATATAGAGATAGATATACCTAGATAGATAGATATAGATAGATATAGATAGATATAGATAGATAGAAAGATAGATAGATAGATAGAAAGATAGATAGAAAGATAGATATAGATAGATAGATACATATAGATAGATACATATAGATAAATAGATAGACAGATAGATAGATAGATAGATAGATAGATAGATAGATAGATAGATAGATAGTGCTGGAAGAAGGTCAATATTGGACCGAAACGCCGCTAATCTAATGCCTTAGAAAGCCAATAAAGGCAGAAATCATCTCAAGTTTGTGTGCTGCAGCCTTTTTTCACAAATATTAGATAGATAGATAGATATAGAGATAGATAGATAAATAGATATAGATAGATAGATATAGATAGAGATAGATAGATAGATAGATAGATAGATAGATAGATAGATAGATAGATAGATAGATGGATAGATATAGATAGATATAGATAGAGATAATATGAAAAAGATCCTTGCAGCACACAGCTACTACCAATGATGTACATAAGCTACTAGCTATATATATTTGAGGAAAAAGTTTAAAAACTTAAGTTTTTTTTTAAAAACTCAAAAATCTCCAATTTTTTATTTAATTCTGAAGTTCTTGGTACATACATTGGCCAATGTCTGTTTGCTCATCAACTGCGACAAAGTGACTTCAGGTCTGATGAGTCCTATCTGACATCCCTGCCCTCCTTGTCCACCCCCCACTTTTCAGTGGGCAGACACCATCTAGACCCTCCATCACCTGTAGGTAATGAGGGTGCAAATTGCAGCATGGAACCTGCAACTCCATATAATAAATAACAAGAGAAAAAAACTGCACAGCACTCAAAGACAAATGTGAACTGGTGCTAGCAAAGCTGCAGGGTTATATAATATGAAAAAGATCCTTGGAGCACACAGCTACTACCAATGATGTACATAAGCTACTAGCTATATATATTTGAGGAAAAAGTTTAAAAACTTACGTTTTTTTCAAAAAACTCAAAAATCTCCAATTTTTTATTTAATTCTGAAGTTCTTGGTACATACATTGGTCAATGTCTGTTTGCTCATCAACTGCGACAAAGTGACTTCAGGTCTGATGAGTCCTATCTGACATCCCTGCCCTCCTTGTCCACCCACCCACTTTTTTTTTCTCTTGTTATAGAGATAGATAGAGATAGATAGATAGATAGATAGATAGAGATAGATAGATAGATAGATAGATAGATAGATAGATAGATAGATAGATATAGATAGATAGATATAGATAGAGATAGATAGATAGATATAGCTAGATATAGATATAGATAGATAGATATAGATAGAGATAGATAGATAGATGATAGATAGATAGATAGATAGATATAGATAGATAGATATAGATAGATATAGATAGAGATAGATATAGAATATTAATTATTAATAATTATTAATGTAAAGTCAGAACTTACATTTATTACCAAAAAAGATATAGTAGCTTATATTGTACTGTAAACGATCCGGACCTTGCTTCCCGACGTCCGTCAGAAACGATGAGCAAAGCAGGAATGATGTGTGAGGGAAAAATTCAAATTTCACGGTCTAAAATGGCGACCGCGAAATTTGAATTCATAAAATGGCGGCAGGCGCGAGGCGAACTTCTGATTGGCCGCTGGCTCAAGGCGCCGACCAATCACAATAGCGGCGGCCGCTATGCCGCCATATTGGAAATACACTGACTACAGTGTATTTGAAGTATGGCGCCATAGAGCGCGGCGCTCTTCTGATTGGTCCCCGCGTTCAACGCCAATCAGAATACCGGCGGGCTGTATGGCGGCATGCTTCAAATACACTGTACTCAGTATATTTCAAATATGGCGGCATAGCGGCCGCCGCTATTCCGATTGGTCGGCGCGCTGAAGGTGACGACCAATCAGAAGAGCGCCGCGCTCTATGGCGCCATACTTCAAATACATGGAATCTTTTGAGTTTCACATTTACCGCTGTAAGTGAGGCGCTATTCTCATTGGTCGCTGTGTGCTGGGGGCGACCAATGAGAATAGCGCCTCACTTTCAGCGGTAAATTTGAAACTCCAAGTCGTCCATTATATCTCTATGGGAAGTGAGGCGCTATTCTGATTGGTCGCTGTGTGGTGCCGGCGACCAATGAGAATAGCGCCTCACTTTCAGCGGTATGTCAAACTCAAAGTCGTCCATTATATCTCTATGGGAAGTGAGGCGCTATTCTGATTGGTCGCTGTGTGGTGCCGGCGACCAATGAGAATAGCGCCTCACTTTGAGCGGTAAATTTGAAACTCAAAGTCGTCCATTATATCTCTATGGGAAGTGAGGCGCTATTCTGATTGGTCGCTGTGTGGTGCCGGCGACCAATGAGAATAGCGCCTCACTTTCAGCGGCAAATGTGAAACTCAAAGTCGTCTATTATATCTCTATGGGAAGTGAGGCGCTTGTCGGTCGTCGCCGGGGCGGGAGACTCGCCCCTGCAACGGCTCGCAATGGCCGCTTCGATAGATAGATATAGATAGATATACATAGATAATCTATCTATATCTATCTATTGATCTATCTATCTACCGTATATACTCGTGTATAAGCCGACTTTTTCAGCCCAAAAATTGGGCTGAAAAGTCCCCCCTCGGCTTATACGCGAGTATATACATGTGTGTGACGGGGACGGGGGCTCTGACTGGGGGCAGGAGGAGGCAGGAGGGGGCTGCAGTGACACCGCGCGGTCACGTGGGCCCTGCTCATTAATATGCACGCATCCCCCTGTCCATCCCCGGCAAGGGGATGCAGTGCATATTGCCCCACACAGCCCCTGGCGGCCCCCGGCAGTGGTATACAGCCCCCCCGCCTAGTACCGGGCCCCCATGCTGCGGATACAGTAGTTCATACATTACCATCTCTCCCTGCAGCGCGCGGCTCCTCCAGTCCCAGCCGGCATCTTCCTGTAGTGTCATGTGACTGGCGCGTCACATGACACTACAGCAACAAGCCGGGCGGGAGATGGAGGAGCCGCGCGCTGCAGGAGATGGTAATGTATGAACTACTGTATGCTGTGCCGCAGCATGGGGGCCCGGTACTAGGCGGGGGGGCTGTATACCACTGCCGGGGGCGCTGTATAAACCCCCGGGGGCCTGCTGTATAAACCCCCGGGGGCCTGCTGTATAAACCCCCGGGGGCCTGCTGTATAAACCCCCGGGGGCCTGCTGATACCCCCGGGGGCCTGCTGATACCCCCGGGGGCCTGCTGATATCCCTGGGGCCTGCTGAATACCCCTGGGGGCCTGCTGTATACCCCTGGGGGCCTGCTGATACCCCTGGGGGCCTGCTGTATACCCATGGGGGCCTGCTGTATACCCCTGGGGGCCTGTTGATACCCCCTGGGGGCCTGTTGATACCCCTGGGCCTGCTGATACCCCTGGGGCCTGCTGAATACCCCTGGGGGCCTGCTGTATACCCCTGGGGGCCTGCTGATACCCCTGGGGGCCTGCTGTATACCCATGGGGGCCTGCTGTATACCCCTGGGGGCCTGTTGATACCCCTGGGGGCCTGTTGATACCCCTGGGGCCTGCTGATACCCCTGGGGCCTGCTGAATACCCCTGGGGGCCTGCTTATACCCCTGGGGGCCTGCTGTATACCCCTGGGGGCCTGCTGATACCCATGGGGCCTGCTGTATACCCATGGGGGTCTGCTGTATACCCCTGGGACCTGCTGAATACCCCTGGGGGCCTGCTTATACGCCTGGGGGCCTGCTGATACCCCCGGGGGCCTGCTGATACCCCCGGGGGCCTGCTGTATACCCCTGGGGGCCTGCTGATACCCCTGGGGGCCTGCTGATACCCATGGGGCCTGCTGTATACCCCTGGGGGCCTGTTGATACCCCTGGGGCCTGCTGATACCCCTGGGGCCTGCTGAATACCCCTGGGGGCCTGCTTATACCCCTGGGGGCCTGCTTATATGCCTGGGGGCCTGCTGTATACCACTGGGGGGGCCTGTATACCTTACTGCTGGGGGTTGTATACCTGTGCTGGAGTCCACCCTCGGCTTATACGCGAGTCAATAAGTTTTCCCAGTTTTTGGGGGCAAAAGTAGGGGGGTCGGCTTATACACGGGTCGGCTTATACACGAGTATATACGGTATATCTATCTATATCTATCTATATCTATATCTATCTATATCTATCTATCTTTCTATATGTATATCTATCTATCTATCTATATGTATATCTATCTATCTATCTATATGTATATCTATCTATCTATCTATATCTATCTATCTATATCTATATCTATCTATCTCTATCTATCTATAGCTATCTATCTATATCTATATCTATCTATCTATCCATCTATCTATCTTTATCTATCTATCTATCTTTATCTATCTATATCTATCTATCTATATCTATATATCTATATCTATATCTATCTATCTATCAATCTATTAGATAGATAGATAGATAGAGATAGATAGATATAGATAGATATAGATATAGATAGATATAAATAGATAGATAGATAGAAATAGATACATAGATAGATAGATAGATAGATAGATAGATATAGATAGATAGATAGAAATAGATACATAGATAGATAGATAGATAGATATAGATAGATAAAGATAGATAGATAGATAAAGATAGATAGATGGATAGATAGATATAGATATAGATAGATAGCTATAGATAGATAGAGATAGATAGATAGATAGATATAGATATAGATAGATAGATATAGATAGATATAGATAGATAGATATACATATAGATAGATAGATATACATATAGATAGATAGATAGATATAGATAGATATAGATATAGATAGATAGATATAGATAGATATAGATATAGATATAAATAGATATAAATAGATAGATAGATAGAAATAGATACATAGATAGATAGATAGATAGATAGATAGATATAGATAGATATAGATAGATAGATAGATAGATAGAAATAGATACATAGATAGAGAGATAGATAGATAGATAGATAGATAGATAGATAGATAGAAATAGATACATAGATAGAGAGATAGATAGATAGATAGATAGATAGATAGATAGATATTGATAGATAGATAGATATTGATAGATAGATAGATAGCTAGATATAGATACATAGATAGATATAGATAAAAGTGGGTCAGGGAGCAGCATAAACAGCTGAAAAGCTGGTGCAGGCAAATCAAACCTTATCTTTAAAGGTTGTAGACAAATCCAGGTCTGGAGAAAGACTTGCAGCACTCCAAGTTCTCAATGTGAAAAGAACTTTCTTTATTTGGACAGGCACAAAACATGCAACGTTTCAAGTCACAAAGACTTTTCCTCAGGCACAAGTGTCTCAACAGGAAATGCAGTTTATATATACAAACATTAGCATATTAAATTGACAACTAATTAGAGTCATTAAAAAGCAGAGAAACATCAATATTGTATTAGTGGTTGTGCATAAATAAGTGACAACAATTAAAAAGATACAAAAAGATACAAAAAAATACAAAAAGACATTAGCAAATCAATCAGGTATATATGGACTGCATACAGTGTGAAAAACCTAATTTGAAAGGGCCATGCATAAGTGTACCATATTGCCATCATTATAGAGGCTTCATATGAATTTCTATATGAAATGGGGCCAGTGGTGCTGGAATTAAAAGAAAGTGGTGCATCTCAAAAATATTAATAAGTGTTATGGCTCAAAGGGCCATCAATCATTTAGATTTGAATATTGTGCAAAATTGTGCAAAATGCAATATTAAGTTAAGTAGACTTTATAAGTGTAAAAAGCTTTTAGCGCCATCTAGTGGCTGTGCTATATCATGTGCCATAAAATGAGACCATTCAGATGTATGGAATATATCAAGTAAATACATCAGTTCAGTGGTGTGTGGTTCTTTGGCTGAAATGAAGGGGATTTACATAAATCCTCAATACAAAACAGGGATTAAAATTGAACCAGTTTACCACTAAGATAAATAATATGGTCATAAAAACTAAAAATGTGTGTATATCATAATCGACAATACAGGTTACAGCGAAATTAGTTCACACCAGTGCAAAAAATCATGTTATTAAACAAAAAATGGCGACCTATAAAACCACAGGAGTGCAACTACAAGGTATATTATAAACCAACATCTTTATACGTGCACCACCAGAAAATTATCATTGATGAAGTAAAAAACAATTAGATAAAAAAGGTATCACGCATGGCACTTTCAATTTCAGGGTGAGTCATAATAGGGTAGGTTTTTCGTCCATATGAAGTAGCCTGGAAAAAAACAAAGATCTGTTTCAGTACTCAAGTGTATTCAATTTTAAAAAAGCATAATTGCTTATACAGTAATATGATAAAAAAACAGTGCAAAATAAAATATCATAAAAACATAAAATGGAGAAAGAGGTTTAACATCATGGTACAAGGATCTCAAATCTTTCTTCGGCCAGTTTTACTCATGGGGTTAATTTATGATTGTGTTTAATTTATAATCTACATTAAGACCCCCTGGTTTTAAAGTACCTAACCGGTGTATCCAAAGTAACTCCTTCTCCATCAGCAGTTTGTTGCGGTTGCCATTTCTTCTCAAAGGGGGGACACTGTCTATGATTCTACATTTCAAAACACTCTCCTGATGGTCGGCTTCAGTAAAGTGCTTGGAAACGGGGAGATTAGGGATTTGTTTTCTTATACTATATCTGTGTTGACCCATCCTCACTTTAAACTCTAACGTCGTCTCACCCACGTAATATAACCCACAGGGGCAATCCAGAAGGTAGACCACATGGTCAGAGGAACATGTATGGAATCCCTTTATTTTGTAGGTATTCCCTCTTTGTTCAAAAGTATTACCCTTGCGCATATAGGGGCAGTTTACGCAGCCATAGCATGGGAAACTACCTGTTCTCCGTTGGCCTGTAATTGTAGATTGTAAATCTTTTTTGAAGCTGCCAATATCAGCCTGTATTAAGGTGTCTCTCAAACTACGCCCTTTTCTGTAAGCCAGAATTGGGGGTTTTTTAAATTCATCAATTTCAGGAAGACCCCTAGACAAGATGTTCCAATTACCTATGATTGCTTTTTTAATTTCATCTGATTCATTACAGAACGTTGTCACCATAGGGATTCGTTTGTCCTTATTGGCAACCGCAGGTTTACCTTGGAGGGCGCGTTTTTGTTGTTGCTGTAGAACACCCTTAGGGTATCCACGTTTCAAGAACTTTTGTGTGAGCAGATCAGTGGTCTCTTTTAGCTCAATGGGATTGGATACGATCCTACAGACTCTTTGCATTTGCCCTTTAGGAATAGCCTTTTTCATGTTTTTTGGGTGATGGCTATCATAGCGCAGTAATTTATTTCTATCTGTGGGCTTAGTAAATAAGGAGGTTTTTATCTTGTTCTCTTTCAGAGTGACCTTCACATCAAGGAATTGGATCTCGTCCATAGAGTGGACCATCGTGAATTTTATTGTGGGGTCAATTGTATTTAGATAGTCAGAAAAACAATTGAGTTCATCCATAGAACCTCTCCAAAGGATGAATGTGTCGTCCACATATCTCCACCAACATGCGACATGTGCAAAGTGATGGGATGTGTAGACAAACTCCTCCTCTAATACGGTCATTACCGTATTTGCATATGATGATGCCATCCGTGCCCCCATCGCGACTCCCCGCAATTGTTTATAAAATTTATCACCAAAAAGGAAATACCGTATATACTCGTGTATAAGCCGACCCGTGTATAAGCCGACCCCCTACTTTTGCCCCCAAAACCTGGGAAAACCTATTGACTCGTGTATAAGCCGAGGGTGGACCCCAGCACAGGTATACAGCCCCCAGCAGTGTGGTATACAGGCCTCCCCAGTGGTAGTATACAGCAGCCTCCCCAGTGGTAGTATACAGCAGCCTCCCCAGTGGTAGTATACAGCAGCCTCCCCAGTGGTATATACAGCAGCCTCCCCAGAGGTATATACAGCAGCCTCCCCAGAGGTATATACAGCAGCCTCCCCAGAGGTGTATACAGCAGCCCCAGAGGTGTATACAGCAGCCCCAGAGCTGTATACAGCAGCCCCAGAGATGTATACAGCAGCCCCAGAGATGTATACAGCAGCCCCATAGGTATACAGCAGCCCCAGAGGTATACAGCAGTCCCTGAGGTATACAGCAGCCCCATAGGTATACAGCAGCCCCATAGGTATACAGCAGCCCCATAGGGGTATACAGCAGCCCCATAGGGGTATACAGCAGCCCCAGAGGGTTATACAGCAGCCCCAGTGGTATACAGCAGCCCCAGAGGGGTATACAGCAGCCCCAGAGCTGTATACAGCAGCCCCAGAGGTATACAGCAGCCCCAGAGGTATACAGCAGCCCCATAGATATACAGCAGCCCCAGAGGTATACAGCAACCCCAGAGGGATATACAGCAGCCCCAGAGGGATATACAGCAGCCCCAGAGGGGTATACAGCAGCCCCAGTGGTATACAGCAGCCCCAGTGGTATATAGCAGCCCCATAGGTATATAGCAGCCCCAGAGGGGTATATAGCAGCCCCAGAGGGGTATACAGCAGCCCCAGTGGTATACAGCAGCCCCATAGCTATATAGCAGCCCCAGAGGGGTATATAGTAGCCCCAGAGGGGTATACAGTAGCCCCAGAGGGGTATACAGCAGCCCCAGAGGTATATACAGGCCCCAGCAGTGATATGTGCCCCTAAATGCTGGCACTTGCCCCCCTCTTTGTAAGGCCCCCCCCCCCGGCTGCTTAAGTTACCATCCTTGCTCTTCTGATCCGCGCCGGTCTTCCACGGTCCCGTCCTCTGCTCCATCCTTGCTCTTCTGATCCGCGCCGGTCTTCCACGGTCCCGTCCTCTGCTGCATCCGGGGTCCCCGGCCAGTAGCAATGACGTCATGCGACCGGCCGGTCACATGACCCCGGATGCTGCCGAGGACGGGACCGTGGAAGACCGGCGCGGATCAGAAGAGCAAGGATGGTAACTTAAGCAGCCGGGTGGGGGCCTTACAAGGAGGGGGGCGAGTGCCAGCATTTGGGGGCCATATATGAACTGCTTCCCCCTGCCGCTGATTGACAGGGGGAAGCAGTGCATATTAATGAGCGGCCCCACGTGATGGGGCCGCTCATACAGCAGCCCCCCCGCCTTCTCCAGCCTGAGTTACCGTATTGACCCGTGTATAAGCCGAGGGGGGGACTTTTCAGCCCAATTTTTGGGCTGAAAAACTCGGCTTATACACGAGTATATACGGTAATTGAATTTCAGGCAAATTTCAAGTAGTTGGATAATCATTGTTTTACATTCAATTGAGTGTCCAGTGTTATCCAATTTCTTGATCACTGCTCCTGTGCCCCTCTGATGATCTATTGAAGTGAAAAGTGATACAACATCAAAAGAGACAAGAATGCAGTCATCTGTGACATCCAGGTTACTCAGTTTTTGCAGGAAATCTCCTGTGTCTTTAATATAAGACCCAGCCGCCGTCACGAACTCCATCATAATCACATCCAGGAAAATCCCAATGTTGGAAAAAATAGAGTCAGTGCCGGCGACTATGGGCCTACCAGGAGGATTAGTCAGTGATTTGTGAATTTTAGGTAACAAATATAGGACCGGAGTCCTCGGAAATTTCACAAGCAGAAAATCAAAAAGCTCATCATCAATAATGCCACCCATTTTTGCTTCATTCAAAGTATAAGAAATTATCCTTTCTATCTCAAATCTAGGGTCTCTGTCTAACTGTACGTACACCTCTGTGTCATTAAGCTGTCTCATTACCTCCTTGATGTAATCTTTTTTTTTGCACATGACAACAGTTGCACCCCCCTTATCAGCGGGTTTGATAATTAAATCGCTGTCATTTGCAAGCTCTTTGAGGGCTCTATATTCTTTACTCAAGAAATTGGGTTCTTTTAACAAACTACTCTGCCTGTTTTTCAATGCTTCTATATCCCTTTTCACTGCTGTAATATATGTCTGAATTGCTGGTGAATCATCTGTGGGAGTAAAATCACTTTTTTTGTACAATGAGAGGTCACATAATGTAAGTTCTTTTAATTCCAGCACCACTGGCCCCATTTCATATAGAAATTCATATGAAGCCTCTATAATGATGGCAATATGGTACACTTATGCATGGCCCTTTCAAATTAGGTTTTTCACACTGTATGCAGTCCATATATACCTGATTGATTTGCTAATGTCTTTTTGTATTTTTTTGTATCTTTTTGTATCTTTTTAATTGTTGTCACTTATTTATGCACAACCACTAATACAATATTGATGTTTCTCTGCTTTTTAATGACTCTAATTAGTTGTCAATTTAATATGCTAATGTTTGTATATATAAACTGCATTTCCTGTTGAGACACTTGTGCCTGAGGAAAAGTCTTTGTGACTTGAAACGTTGCATGTTTTTTGTGCCTGTCCAAATAAAGAAAGTTCTTTTCACATTGAGAACTTGGAGTGCTGCAAGTCTTTCTCCAGACCTAGATATAGATAAAGATAGATATAGATAGATAGATAGATAGATAGATAGATAGATAGATAGATAGATATAGATAGATAGATAGAGATAGATATAGATAGATAGATATAGATATAGATAGATATAGATAGATATAGATAGATATAGATAGATAGATAGATAGATAGATAGATAGATAGATATAGAGATAGATATAGATATAGATAGATAGATATAGATACATAGATAGATATAGATAAAGATAGATATAGATAGATAGATATAGATAAAGATAGAGATAGATAGATATAGATAGATAGTTATAGATATAGAGATAGATAGATAGAAATAGATAGATCGATAGATAGATATAGAGATAGATAGATAGGTGAGTCGTTGCAGCCGCGGTAAGTCCAGCACGTAGGTCCATTGCGATTTTCTTGGGCCGGCGACAGCCGAGCGCCGTGGCCGAAAATCAAACCAAGGGGCCGGCCATGCATTGTTCGAAACACCGCTATGTATCTCTATGGAAAGTGAGGCGCTATTCTCATTGGTCGCTGTGTGCTGGCGGCGACCAATGAGAATAGCGCCTCACTTTCAGCGGTAAATTTGAAACTCAAAGCGCCGTGGCCGAAAATTAAACCAAGGGGCCGGCCATGCATTGTTCGAAACACCGCTATGTATCTCTATGGGAAGTGAGGCGCTATTCTCATTGGTCGCTGTGTGCTGGCGGCGACCAATGAGAATAGCACCTCACTTTGAGCGGTATATTTGAAAGTCAAAGTCGTCCATTATATCTCTATGGGAAGTGAGGCGCTATTCTGATTGGTCGCTGTGTGCTGCCGGCGACCAATCAGAATAGCGCCTCACTTCCCATAGAGATATAATGGACGACTTTGAGTTTCATATTTATGGCTGAAAGTGAGGCGCTATTCTGATTGGTCGCCGGCAGCACACAGCGACCAATCAGAATAGCGCCTCACTTCCATAGAGATATAATGGACGAATTTGAGTTTCAAATTTCCCGTATAAGTGAGGCGCTATGCTGATTGGTCCCATGTGACATGAATTATCCAATGGATGATGACTTCAGTGTTTTAAAAAAGCCACATCTGAGGCCCTATTGCTTTGTTACAATAGTGAAAACAAAGGGGCTGTCTGAGGACATCAGAATTGTTACTATTAGCAAACACAAGACTTTCAAAGGGTATAATGTGGCGCCCCACTGGTCGGAGCACCACTAAGGGGTACTGCACCAAGATCAGCGTGTGTGGTATCCCTGTGGTAAGTGAATGGGGAGGTTAATATGTGGCTTAATCCTCACATCCACACACACCCTTAGCTCAGGGGACTACAGGGTTAAATCCTTTACTAGAAGACCCAGTCCCAGTGGGAGGAGTGCAAGGCAAGCAGTGTGAGGACGGGAGAAAGCTAGAGACAGAGAACATCTGAGGGAGAGACAGAGAGGAGGAGAAGAAGGGGTCTTCCAGGGAAGAGAAGCTGTTTGGGAACTGAGGAGCCAACAAAGGTTCAACCCAAACAGTACACCGGACACAGGAATCCGCACCTGCTGTAGAGCTCCAGGCCCAGCAGAAAATCCGGATCACTGTGGAGACTACAGTTCTCCCGGGCACCTGCGCAGTCAATATCAAGGTAGCCAGGCACCACATGATGAGAGATAGCGGCAGGTCATAGAGGGTTATCCCGCAGACAGCAAAGGTGAGAGCTCACAGGAGGCCAGGTTTCAGGCCAGTCAAACTTCACACCAACCTGGAAGAGTAGTGAAGGAGGGACATCTAACAAAGCCACGTGGTGACACCCCGTTTATTTGCCGCTACCTAGGCCAGTTGCCTATGCTTACAGACTGTGTTGTACTGTGAACTGTGCTTTTTACCTGAACTGTTCCAGTAAAAGTACCTGAATGAGTAACGGATCCTCAGTGTGCCTCTTTTCCGCCATTGCACTGCAATTCTTCTTTCCACAGCCTGTTCCAGACCAACAGAGCATCACTGCCCCGGAGGGCCAGCTTTACCTGTAGAAAGCTACACCACCCTAGCCACAAAAACATCGCCCTCCCGAGGACTGTGGCGGTACTCGTAACCCATCACCAGGTACTATAGGTGGTGTCTCAAGACAACAAACTCATATCCCCTGTACATAACCCCTCTATTGAAGTGTCACCCAGGCCACGGGCTCAGGCACCGCCACCCGTGACATCCCCGTGATCCCCTCCAAGCCTGATACCCGAGTACCCCCCGGGCCTGGGGCTCGACATATATTTCTGGTGTCACGAACTGGATCCCGTGTCTGGTGCTACCAGGTACTGTGTGCCTTTGAACTGTTTAATATTGAAAATAACTTTTCCCGCCATTACATGGCGCCGAAAGCGGGTTCCCGACATTTCTACCGGGGATCCCAAGATGGTGACATAGCCATGTGAAAAGGACAATGTGCAGGCCCAGGGGTGTGAATCAGCCCCTTGCCATGGGAGGACCTATACAGAGGCGCGAAACTGTTTGCCCGCCTCGATTGCCATCAAACAAACAAGGGGGTGGTCCAAAGGCGAAAAGAACCCTGCTGGGAACTAAAAATGGCGGCAGGGATGGAGCAAAGCAATGGAGGTCCAGCAACCAGGTGCTGGAGCAGGGAGCAAGAGACCGATCTACGGTTGAGCACCCGGTAACCAGTGAGGACCTGCCAGCCAAGATGCAGCCCATCATCACTAGTGCGGAAGTCGGGGCAGAGTGAGATGACCCTGAGGCCCTTACCTGATGACAGCGGCAGCGAGACCGGAGCGGGGTCCGAGGAAGCTGAGAAGCCATCCAGCCAGCCAAGCTCCGAAGAGGAAGATGACAGGAAAGGCCACCTGGACAGGGACTTATACCAGGGTGACCTGGTCAGTTCCGAGCGACATGCGGGGCCACTCGGATGGTATGCTCTGCATGTATCTGAGCTATAGAGACACTGTTAAAACCCAGTCATGTAAATAGTTGTGAAAAGACTGCTTTTCCTGTGGACTCATAGACTTTCATGAGGACTTTTGTGTGTGTTTGAGCCTGGACTGATGATACAAATAGCCAGAGACTCTTGTGTATCTTTATGATAATGCATAGCGGTCCAGCGGTGATAACTCACACTGGACTGTGCTGGACAATATGTTACCGCCGGACCCGCACAGTTAGTACCGGTCCCCGTTGGGCCAAGGTAACTCTAAAGTTAATTATACGCAGAATGTTAACCGGAGAGTAAGATCTTGGCCAACAGGTGACCCGAGGACCATGATGTCTATGATAATAGCAAACTTTTGTGTTTGTTAGTAACGTTGAAAGAAACCATGCCTCCCATAAAGGGAAGAAGAAGAATGTGTGAATTGTAAATGTTACCTGTTATTGTTTATTAAAAAGAAAATTTTACTCTCCAGGTGTACCAGGCAGAATACTCGTGGACGAGTACATTTCACCAGACGCCCCACTGGTCGGAGCACCACTAAGGGGTACTGCACCCAGACCAGGGTGTGTGGTATCCCTGTGGTAAGTGAATGGGGAGGTTAATATGTGGCTTAATCCTCGCATCCACACACACCCTTAGCTCAGGGGACTACTGGGTTAAATCCTTTACTAGGAGACCCAGCCCCAGTGGGAGGAGTGAAGGGCAAGCAGTGTGAGGACGGGAAGAAGTTAGAGGCAGAGAATATCTGAGGGAGAGACAGAGAGGGGGAGAAGAAGGGGTCTTCCAGGGACAACAAACTCTTTTCCCCTGTACTTAACCCCTCTATTGAAGTGTCACCCAGGCCACGGGCTCAGGCATCGCCACCCGTGACATCCCCGCGAACCCCTCCGAGCCTGATACCTGAGTACCCCCGGGCCTGGAGCTCAACAATAAGGCCATCTCCAAAGACCTTGATATCCCATTTTCAACATTGTGCAATGTTATTAAGACACTTGCCAAGAATTAATCCTTTAATATGGGTAAAGAGGAAAATTGACAAGAGATGTCTTCGAAGGTTGATACGAATGGTGGAAAAAACAGTACGTAAAACATAGAAAGATCTAAAGGCCAAAATGGAACAGTTTCGGGTTATGGTTTCAACAAGTACCATATGCCACACACTAAACGAAGCAGCGCTTTATGGGCGACGGCCAAGAAAGAAACCATTGCTGAAGAAAAGACATAAAAAGAAATGACTGATCTTTGAAAAAAAGTATCTTGACAAACCACAGTCCTTTTGAGAAAATGTTTTGTGGATAAATGAAACAAAAATAGACCTTTTGTCAAGACTCCAGATATTCTGATTAACTTTTGGACTTTGTCTCCCTTTTCCAAGATGGTGTCCTCTGCATCATTCCTCTCTATGTGTCGTTTATCCCCCTGCCTTTATAAACTCCAGTCCATCTTCCAGTCCTCCTCTTGAGTATTCTGCCTTGATTTCAGCTCCTAGTTTGCATCTTAAGCTACTCCTCCTTCTCCTGCAAATCTTGTTTGGTTTAGCACCCAATACCTGCTGTCAGTTCATCTTCAGCACCTTGTTTCTATTGCTGCTTCCTCTGCTTTGGTACCTGCCTGAACAGCTTTGTTCACATAAGCTTGTTGCTTTATAAGCTGTCAGTAGCTACCTCGTTTATTATTTATGCACTGCACCTGGTTCTGAACTCATTTTTCAGAGACTTCCATTCCCAGGCCTCCTGAGTGTTAACTGTGTTTTAGACCATTGCTTCAACATCTCTCAGAGTGAACATTGTCATAGACTTACTGCCTACTACATCTTTAGTGTGAATGGAGCTCAAAGACTATTCTGCTATCTGCATATACCTGGGAGGTTTTCTAAAGATTTTTACGTTGGGTTTCTCCTGAATATTATTACTATTGCATGTTTATGAACTTTGATTTATTTCCTGCACCTTTGTTTGCTGTTTACCATATGTTACAATACAGACTTTTTTACTGAAAATTTGTCTCAGCTGTTCCTTATCTCATGCCAAAAGATTCCTGAGTCATCCATAATAGTTATTACACCTTTTTGGCAATGTAAAGCAATAGCATATTTACAGACCGCATAATAAAGAAAAGAACACAATGCCAACAGGTAAGCATGGTGGAAGATCCATAATGTTGTGGGGTTGCTTTTCTGCGTCTGGTACTGGAAGCCTTGACCATATCACAGGAATCATAAAATCAGAGGATTATCAAGAGATTTTAGAGCAAAATGTCCTATGTAGTATAAGAAAACTCGGTTTGAGTAGAAGATCATGGGTCCTCCAGCAAGACATTGACCCAAAGAACACATCCAAAAGTACACAGTAACGGTTGAAAATGAAAAAAATTGACTGTTTTAAAATGGCCAGCAATGAGTCCTGTCCTTAATCCCATTGAAAATCTTTGGGGTGAGCTGAAATCTGCCATTAAGAAAAAGAACCTCACAAACATTCAAAAACCTGAACAAACTGCAATAAAAGAGTGGGAGAAAATGCCAGCTGAGAAGTGCAAGAAGCTTATAGATGGCTACAAGAAACGTTTGGAAGCTGTCATCAATGCCAAAGATTGTGCAACCAAGTAGTAATGAGGGGTACCTCTACTGCTGCATATGCTGTTTATTCTGTTTCTTCTTTGAAATTGCAACATGTAAATAGACAAACAATGTTTTATTGTTGCATTACTTTGGAACACTAATTAAAAAATCCTGATATTATAACTTTAGTACATTTCCCTTTCTTTCTCAAGATATTGTAGTCTATGAAAAAAATGAAAGGGTGCCAATAATAGTGAACAGCACTGTATATATCATATATCCACTTTTTCCCCTCTGAAATATCAAAACACTAAGAGTTATGAAAGACAGAAAGACTTCACTCCCCATCAGCCCTAAAACCTTTAAAGGATCTCCATGTCCCTGCTCAACACAAAAGGCCGACATCAGGGCATAATTACTCTTACTTGTGTATGGGGCCCAATGATGATGAGGGCCCGGGTCTTGGGGTAATTACTTTGGTCTTTATTAAGCCTTGGTGCCAGGGCCCCTCCACCACCTCTTCACCGGGTCCCACTCGTCACCGTTGCACTAATAATATGGCTGCCAAAGCAGAGGTGTCGTCATCAGTGATGTCAGACACTGCCGGCCTTCCCTTTGTTCCTAGTGAGGTTTCGATTGTACATGCACTAAATAGGCTGCCATACACACTACAAATAGGGAGTCATCACAAAGAGCATCAGGATTTCAGTTTCAGAGCCACCCACTGGTGAGTATAATCCGGGTGTAGTGTGTGTCTGTCTTCTGACTCATACACAGCACCATACTATATATATGATTAGAGATCAGCGAACGTTCCCCCAAAATGTTTGTCAATTTCAAATTTGGCATGATTGTTGATGATTCAGTTTGTGATTGTGAACCTGAGTAATGTACTAAAAAAACCGGCAAATGCGGCTTTATTTTAAACTTTAAAATGGCCTTAAAATTTTCCTTAAAGGGAACCTGACCTCTACAAATGACCCCCCAGCCTGTTTTAACCTGTCTCTGCACCATAGTAATCCATTTGTAACCATCCCTTTCTGTCCCTAAAGCGCTATGTGAAAGTTTATAAAAGTAGTTTATTCACCTCTTATTCTGCAGCTTCACATTACAGTCATATGAAAAAGTTTGGGCACCCCTCTTAATCTTACTCTTTTTTTTTTGCTTAAAATTGTTTTTTTGCAACAGCTATTTCAGTGTGATATATACAATAACTGATGGACACAGTAATATTTCAGGATTGAAATGAGGTTTATTGTACTAACCGAAAATGTGAAATATGCATTATTTCAAAAATTGACAGGTGCAAAAATATGGGCACCTCAACAGAAAAATGACATTAATATTTAGTAGATCCACCTTTTGCAAAAATAACAGCCTCTAGTCGCTTCCTGTAGCTGTTAATGAGTTCCTGGATCCTGGATGAAGGTATTTTTGACCATTCCTCTTTACAAAACAATTCCAGTTCAGTTAAGTTTGATGGTCGCCGAGCATGGACAGTCCGCTTCAAAACATCCCACAGATGTTCAATGATATTCAGGTCTTGCGACTGGGATGGCCATTCCAGAGCATTGTAATTGTTCCTCTGCATGAATGCCTGAGTAGATTTGGAGCGGTGTTTTGGATCATTGTGGAATCCATGCGACCCTCAACTTTAACAAGATTCCCGGTGCCGTCATTGGCCACACAGCCCCAAAGCATGATGCACCCTCCCCCAAATTTGACAGTGAGTAGCAAGTGTTTTTCTTGGAATGCTGTGTTTTTGTGGCGCCATGCATAACACCTTGTTGTATGACCGAACAACTCAATCTTTGGTTCATCAGTCCACAGGACCTTCTTCCAAAATGAAATTGGCTTGTCCAAATGTGCTTTTGCATACCTCAGGCAACTCTGTTTGTGGCGTGCATGCAGAAATGGCTTCTTTCGCATCACTCTCCCATACAGCTTCTCCTTGTGCAGTGTGCACTGTATTGTTGACCGATGCACAGTGACACCGTCTGCAGCAAGATGATGCTGCAGGTCTTTGGAGGTGGTCTGTGGATTGTTCTTGACTGTTCTCACCATTCTTCTTCTCTGCCTTTCTGATATTTTTGTTGGCCTGCCACTTCTGGCCTTTACAAAAACTGTCCCTGTGGTCTTCCGATTCCTTACTATGTTCCTCACAGTGGACACTGACAGGTTATATCTCAGAGACAACTTTTTGTATCCTTCCCCTGAACAACTATGTTGAACAATCTTTTTTTTCCAGATCATTTGAGAGCTGTTTTGAGGAGCCCATGATGCCACTCCCCAGAGAAGATGCAACTAGGAGAACAACTTGAAAGTGGACACCTGAAATAGCTTTTCTCATGATTGGATACACCGGGCTATGAAGTACAAAGCTCAATGAGGTTACCAAACCAATTTAGTGCTTCAGTAAGTCAGTAAAAAGTAGTTAGGACTATTCAAATCATGAAAATCAGAAGGGTGCCCATACTTTGGCACCTGTCAAATTTTGAAATAACAAAAATTTACATTTTTGGTTACTACAATAAACCTCATTTCAAACCTGAAATATTACTGTGTCCATCAGTTATTACAGAGGTTCCCAACTCCAGTCCTCAAGGCACACCAACAGTGCAGGTTTTCAGGATTTCTTTAAAAATTGGAATCATCCCCAGTGCAGGTGATTCAATTATCACCTGTGCAATACTAAGGAAATCCTGAAAACCTGCACTGTTGGTGTGCCTTGAGGACTGGAGTTGGGAATCACTGAATTTTTACATATAAACTGAAATAGCTGTTGTAAAAAAACAATTTTAAACTAAAAAAAAAGAGTAAGATTAAGAGGGGTGCCCAAACTTTTTCATATGACTGTACATGTGAATCCGCAAAAGGCGGGCTTGTGTGGCTCTCCCCACCGCCAGCGTGTTAATTATGCACACCCATATGGGTGTGCCGTACAGCAGAGACATTCCTTGTGCTGCAAGGGGGAGGTACAGGCGATATGATGCGATTTTCGTCAGCACAAGCACAAGCACAAGCACAGTCTCTGCTGTATAGCACGCCCATATGGGCGTGCATAATTAACACGCCGGTGGCGGGAGAGCCACACAAGCCCGCCTTTTGCGGATTCACATGTAATGCGAAGCTGCAGAATAAGAGGTGAATAAACCACTTATATAAACTTTCACATAGCGCTTTAGGGACAGAAAGGGATGGTTACAAATGGATTACTATGGTGCAGGGACAGGTTAAAACAGGCTGGGGGGTCATTTGTAGAGGTCAGGTTCCCTTTAAAGATTTGGGTCCAAAACACTTCACGGAAGACTTGGTGGCTGAGAACACCACTAACCAAAGGTTAGCTGAGTTCACAGCAATCAGGGCTACCAGTTTCTCTCAATCTGGTAAATTTAAGGGAGCTTTAAAATAAATTTCAAAGCTTCTTTGAGTTTGCAGGTGTTGGGACACCTGCAAGCTGTCAATTTTTGGAACAGTGCCAAATGTGGCAGCAGCTCAGAAATCCAGAAAACTTAAAATCTCCATTAAACCTCCTTTTAAGAGAGCTTTTAGTTTTTTTATTATTTTATTTTATTTATTGTTTTTGTCTAGAGAGCAAACCTTTATTATTGCAGAGGGTCAGCAGCGTGTGAGACCACCTCTTATACACTTATCTGCTAACAATTCAGATACAAACAGCATATGTCCATTATATGGTGTAAGATACATGGTCTTATAGAACTGTTCACACTCATGAAACACTATAATATGGATATTGCTTCTTAAAAATGTGTAATCCCTTTATTTCCTTTCTTTTCATATGTTTAGAATAAAGATTTTTGGCATGTGCACACATGTGTTGTTATATCACTAATTTTGGACCTGTCCATGCATTGCCCATTAACCTTATTCAACATTCCAGATGAATTGGTGGTGAGCTGAAAAAACTATTTTGTGTTTCTTATTTCTCCTCCAAATATGTCAGGCATTGAGAATCACTCCCCCCAAATGCCAAGCCCAGGTGTTACCTGTGGCATGGAGAATGGGATTTGTAAATCAAGTGCCTTCTGCAGCCCACCCCATGAAGAGCTTAATGAGGAGCTTGGCAACAAGATTAGGCAAACAATAATATCCTGTAAGTAATTGGGTCCGTGGCCTGGACGAGGCGAGACCTTAGGCTAAGTAAAGATGCTTCACTGCTGATGCCGGCACCATTTTGAGATTGCCATACAATGCAGCGCCACTGTGCTACAGTGTGCCTGCAGTCTGCAGTTTGCAGATGTGGCGACTCCACATCAAGACATGTCTGCATTTGGAGGACGTGATCTTCCTCAACACGCAAGGGGCCTAAGTGTAACAACTTTGAGAAGCAATGTACCCAGGTCCAGTTAACCAACGTCTTCCAGAAGAAAGGTTTAGGTACCTAGTCAAAGACCAGACTGGTCACAGGTGTTATGTTAACTGGTCCACACTGCTGTGTGACCATGTGCCTTCATGACTCCGTACCTTCTATGTTGGGGAGGTGGTTAACTTCATGAAGGTAAAGTGTAGCAAGGGGTGGTACACAGCAGGGATAAATCAGGTCACCACTGCACAGAATTTCCAAGAGTGACAGCAAGAGGTCAACATAAAGAGGATGGAGCGTTGGCTGCAGGCCAGGCCTGACCATGTTAGTCAGCTGCAGTGAAACCCACAGAGGCCAGAGATCCTGAAGGGCCATTCAGGTTTGCCTAAGTTCTTCCAGTGTGTGCTAGAAGGGGTGGCCATCCCCTAATTCCTCCATCCACTTCTCCAGTGGTGGCCGTGATGAGGTATGCTGGAAGGTACGTGGTGGTGGAGAATGCCGCTGGAGAACCCTGAAGAATGGCCATGTGAGGCCCTGAGACCATCCAGCAGCGGTCTACAGTGTGTAATGGCTGCGTCCATCCTGGGAAGTGTTGAGAACGATGCTAGAGTGTTTTGACGCCGGTAATAGAGGACTGTCCTAAACAGGTCCTAAACAGAGGACTAGAGATAGTCACAGGGCTGGTTCACAACCTTGAGGGTGCACAGAATTAATAATCAATAATAGTAAGTGATCTGGCACACCAAAAAAGAATCCAAGAATGCTATAGTAGAGATTCGTATTCTTTATTAGTGAATCTTCAGACAAGTGATGTTTATTTTTTCATCAAATAATATGTATCAGTCAGACGTTTCGACCTTAGTCTTCTTCACATGACATACTGATTATTTACAAGAAAAGAAAACAAACAATATCATGTTTACACATAATGAATAAATAATCATGTTATATCATCACAAACAAAGATTACCAAATTGGCAAGATAAATTACAGAAACATTGCATACAAGAACATCTCAGTAACCTAAACAATCAGTGAAAAATCAGAAAAAGGACATCACATCATCCATTTATGTGGAGAGAAACGACACACTGTATATAACAAGATATGATATATATGCAATACCTTATTATAGTGCTGCATTGTTGTGCGATATTACAGTGAAAGCACCACACACTTGTCTATAATAGAACAATAATCAGGTTAATGATACACAAGTAGGGGTGCAAATTATCACCAAAACTAAAAATGGACTATGTTATACTTGGAAACTGGCATGTCAAGCCTATAGGGTTCAAATATATTACTAACTAGAACCAATGGGAGTCACATAATCTCAATATGAATAACCTCAGAGGCAGGAACAAAAAGATTCCCAACAAACTCGTACAGTCATGTATTTGAGAACATCTCCATGGTATGGAAATAATGAAAAACGTATAAATTACCTGTTCACTTAACAGGAATTAAAAAGCTAATCCTGTCCAAACATCATGTCTATTAAGGGATATACTGTGATAAAAAGAAACAAAACCCATTATTTCCCATTATTAGGTACAATATTCAAACAATGTCCTATATAAATCCTCACATAGTCATAAAAATAAAAATAAAGTACCTGTGATAATCAGGGGTTAAGCTTACACCCCTAGGGTTATATAGGAAAAGCCACTGCTATATGGGATAAAGATACAACTACATAAGTTACCAGTAACACAGGTTGTCACTAAATCACAAATCAATGGGGCGCATACCTGCTGAAAAGAGATAACAGGAAGACCAGAAACCTATAGCAAAATAAGAAATAAGAAGCTCCAAAAACATGAACTGCCAATAATGGCCCCAAAATGCACCATTCTATCATTGGCACCAATGTCCGTACTTACTAGTTTTGCACATGTAACAGCGTTGGCGGGGTGTGCGCCGCCATGTCAGTGTGGCCGTATATGTAGGAAGTGAAGGATAGACACTCCCCCTGCTTCCTCCGGTCGGAACGCAGGTGTGTCCTGGTGGAACGCAAGCCGGCGGCGCCTGAACCGTGACGTCACCGTCTATGCGACTCACGCATGCGCTTAGGAGATAATAAGGAATCTGAACGCCGATCATGCAGTAAATGCGGTGGCAGTAAGGATTGGAATAAGGAGTGTGCAACCTCATGCCCAAAAAGAAAAAAAGGGGAATAAAAGAGAGAAAAGGAGGTCATTGTTGTATATAAATACCTAACAGGGTAATATATTATCAAACTTGGCAAAAAAGCAGTATCATAATGAATGACATTGTAATTACTCATTAATGTAGTGCAATGAAAAAAATAAATCACATCTAACATGGAATGGACACAATTTCCTCCTAGAGGAGGTTATATATGATTAAGGGACAACATATATACCTAGTGATAGAGATATTAGCATCAATAGTAATAATATTAATAGAGTCAGAAGAACACCTCATGCTCCCTATTTAAGCCCAAAGGCTCCAAGGTCTGCAGGCGGTGAATCCAGTAGGATTCCCTTTCTTTCAGTCTCCTAATACGATCGCCTCCACGTCTACCCAGTGGTACCTGCTCCAAGACCTGAAACCTAAGCTGTGAGATGTTGTGGCCCTGTGATATAAAGTGGAAAGGAACTGGTAGCAGCATATTGCGACACCTGATGGTCGACTTATGCTTGCTGATGCGGTCCCGGATATGCTGAGTAGTCTCCCCAACATATCCGAGACCGCATGGGCATTTAAGCAAATATATGACAAATGTAGAGTCACAAGTGAAGTATCCCTTAATCGGAAAATTCTTTCCAGATCTCGGGTGTGTGAACGTCGCACCTTTTACCATATGGGAACATTGAGTGCATGAGAGGCAAGGAAAATTACCTTGCCGTGGTGTACTAAGGAATCTCTGACTGGACAGCTTCTTGTCAGAGCCAATGTCGGCCCGTACAAGGCTGTCCCTAAGGTTCCTAGGACGTTTAAAGCACATGAGTGGAGGACTCGAAAATTCAGCAATATTAGGGTAGGACTTAGTAAGAACTGACCAGTGTTCTCTAATAAGTTGTTTTACTTTATATGAAAATGGGTGAACATTGGTCACAAAGACAATTCTAGGTGTCAGGGGGGTCTGTCTACTAGATCGTGGTTGACGTGGTTCAGACACCTGTAATGAATATCCATGCTCTAGGAACTTATTTGTCATTTCTATGTGTTTAGCTGATCTTGTTTCTCCTGAGTCTCATGTGTTGGGAATGTGGAAGAGCTAATTTTACGTGTTTCGGATGACAACTCGTATAGTGTAAAACACTGTTTTTATCGGTAGGTTTAATGTAAAGGTCCGAAGTAATAATTCCTGTTTCAGAAATTCTAATCATTGTGTCCAAAAAGTTAATCTCTCTATCATTATGGTGTAAGGTAAATGTCAAGTCCGGTATACAATTATTCATTTTCAATAAAGTGGAATCCAACTCCAAGAGTGTACCTGTCCATATCAAAAAAATGTCGTCAATATACCGTCTCCATAACAGAGACCTAGACTGTATCAATGAATCGCTTTCAATGTATTTGTTTTCAAAATATGCCATAAAAATATTGGCATAGGGGGGCGCCATGTTAGACCCCATGGCGGTCCCCCGGCATTGTAGATAGAACTAATCTTGGAATAAAAAGAAATTATTGTGTAATACAATGGTCAAAAGATCAAGATCGATTATTTTGGCTCTGGGAGTAGCCTAGAGAGTCTAGGTCTGGGATACCCACCCATTCCAATTTACCAGCCTCGTTTTTTAGGGGCAAGACGAGGATACAGAGGAGGACGAGGAGGGGGAAGGGGTCGTGGGAGCGGCAGAAAATTATTTCTTTATTAACCTCTTACAGGCCACTTCGCGTTTCTGCAGCAAAACGCTGCCTTCATCAGGTAATGATGCCATTTTATCTCGAGTCCTAGCGCTCCACAGACCAGGGATTTTTTTTACTCTCAGCTTCTTGCACTTGTGCACACCTGGCAAGAGCAGCTCTGGACAAGAGATACCATTAATCCTAGATCCTGAGCTCCATGGCCTAGCAATACAACACGGTCACCATTGAAGGACCTGTGGTGACATCAATCCGGTCACGTGACCGCGGCAGGAGCTGGAACTCCCGGAGCAAATTTTGGTGCCTCCACTATACCTCCAAGTGGAGGTGGATTCACAGGCGTAAGACCGCAGTTGTGCAGGGTTGCACAACCACCTCTGGTGAGTGGCCACACAGCCCTGGGCCTAAATCCACTTCAAAAACTTTCTTCACATGCGCTCCCACCCCCTCCTCCCTTTTGTCTTAGAGGCAGATGGTGGCAAAGAATACCCCTGGAGGAGAAGCCCCTACAACCCCAGAGATCGTCTGGCAGCAGAGTACTATCAGCAATGGTGACCTTCAGTCCAGGCACTGCTGTGAAAGCTGGAAGAGAGTATTTGCACCAAGTACAGTGAACTTTCCAAATAAAACAGCATGTTGTTGGGTCGCTGACTTGCTCCTTAGTTGGCATTTTGTTCGGAGAAGAACTTTTATGAGTTGTTTTTCAGCTCTTCAAACAGTGAGGCCTGTTTTTTTGTTAATTTTCTTTTTTCCCTTCCCAAGTTTGGCACTGTTTATCCTTCCCCATGCTGGATTAGTGGGCATGCATGCAGCCTTTGGGCTACAACTCAAAGCCCTAAATGGACTCTGCTCTTCATAGACGTTCCACCATTTTAATGGAGTTTGCTGATCCCCGTGGGACTTTCGTTATAGTATAAATATGTATATTTATGTGTGTTTGAGACTTTTTATAGTTTGTGCTATAGTATTTTTTTGTACTTCCACCTTGTGTGCTAGACTGTTTCTGCAAGCAGGTGCTTTGATACTGCCCTACAGAGACTGTCGAACAAGCGGCAGGCTTCTGGCCTGCCTGTCTGAGGTATGAAAATACAAGACACTACACACACTCCTGTAGAAAAGGGCTGGCCAAGTGCAGTCCTATAGGGCTGCATACAGTGCATGCTTTCAGGATTTTCATAAAATTGCACAAGATGCTTGAATCATCAATCTCTGAAGGTGATAAAATTAGCACCCGGGCAATACTAAGAAAACCCTGAAAACGTGCGCCTTTTCACACCTTGAGGACTGTAGTTGGCCACTCCTGCCCTACAATTCTCTGTGGAAGTAGCCTAGGGGGCAAGAGGAATCTTCAAACCCTTTTACCACAACTGTGGCTCTTCCTGGACCCTCTTAGGCCATGTGCCCACATTGTTTGATATTTTCTTTGATGCAGATTTTGAAAATCTACATCAAAATCTGCATGTCTATCCTGAGGACAGCAAAGTCTATATGATGAGTCAGAAGTGCTATGCCCATGTTGCTTTTTTATTTTTTGCACATGTGGTTCAGATTTCTTTTTTCTGCCTCAAACTCTGCACCACATCTATAAGGAATAAAAACACATTGGCAAAGCTCTATTGAACTCTTATAGTCTTTGCTGACTTCAAGATAGACATGTAAATATTGATGCAGATTCTCAAAATTTGCTTCAAAAGAAGCATCAACAACACACCGTGGGCATTACAACAATATGAGGGGGTCATGTTCACATGTTATGACAGCAGGTATGCAGGCACTGGTGAGAATGTGGCAAGCAATGCCATCACAAACATTCTGCACTTCAGACTTGAGGAGTCACACTGGGGTTATCCCGCAAGTTTAAACTGTGCTGTGCTCCCTGATGTCACCACTCCTCACATGCACTGTCTCACAATACTAGCAAGATATAACTGCTACCTCTCGCATAACATCACGGCTCTCACAAGATAGCTAGTATTACAAGCACTGACACCACTGAGGTTATCTTAGGTCACACAGAAGGATACCCTGCTGCGTGATACAAACTGTGTTACCTGAGACTACCTCAGCTAATCATGAGGATGTCTAAGGTTCATGAATCATGAGTGGACCCGGAAGCACAGTGACAGCATCACTGAAACTTGCTAAGCAGTAGTGTAGGAAGATAATGTTTATGTCAAAACAGCTGGGTTCCACTGTAAAATGGTTTGGGCTGTTTTGACAGCTTTTGAGCCACTTTCAAGGTGTTTTCTCTAGGCCTTTGATTTTCCCTCTATTTGATTTGAATGGGGTTCAGAACATCAGCAAACTGTTTGGCAGACTGTTCAGCGAACATATGCCTGTTTGGTAAAGTGAACCAAATCCAAACGTCAAAAGGTTCAGATGCGGATTCTTTATGGTAAGAGCAGTGAGACTATGGAACTCTCTGCCACATGATGTTGTAATGAGTGAGTCACTACTAACATTTCGGAAGGGCCTGGATGCCTTTCTTGAAAACTATAATATTACCGGTTATATATACTAGATTCTTTGACCTTGATCCAGGGAACTAGTCTGATTGCCATATCTGGAGTCAGGAAGGATTTTTTTCCCCAATGTGGAGCTTAGTGTTGCCACATGGGTTTTTTTTTGCCTTCCTCTGGATCAACATGTTAGGCTATGGGTTGAACTAGATGGACTTAAAGTCTTCCTTCAACCTTAAAAACTATGTTACTATGTTACTATAGAACATGTCTCATCCCATGAATAGCTAGCACACCAAAAAAGATGTTCTTGATCATATAAATCTAGGGATGTCCATGGAAGACAAGATCAACAAACAGAAATTTACCTATTTTGGACATGTGGTAAAGGCAAAGCTGTTGGTTCTTGGTTTGGTCACTTGTAGAAAAAAACACAGAGGGGAACAAAGGCTTGATGGCTGAATATGATCAAGAATTACATGAATATGAATATCAAGAAAATGAAAAGTTGTAAAAACGAGGGAAGGATGGCGAGTACTGGCCTACAGACAATCTGTTGAGGGCAGAATTCAATCACAAATCCATCAGTCACTCCTAATTGGTATATTTAGGCAAATTACGCACGTCTGCGTTATCGCAAGTAAATGATACGGACACCAGAGCCGTCTCAAGCCTTACTCATCATGCCTACGCCGTATAAGATCAAGCACTGCACAGACATTTATTAAAACACACATTTTTGTACAGAAAGCAAGAGGCGTGTTAGAATTCTGGAACTTTCTACAAAATAATCATCTCCTAATTGGTCAGTCCTTATCTAGTTATTTGAATCCTAAATTCCTTTCTTAATAAACTACATAAAGCATAGGTGCCATCTAGTGTATAACAGACAACATAACATTTCAAATTAGAATTTATAAAAAGAGAGAGAGAAAATGGTGTGATATTTAACTCTATAAATTCCATCCTCAACAGATTCCCCCTAAATACACACCTTTTTCTCCAAAAATCTATAATATACCTCCATGCACATGGGTTTGGTGCATAAAAGTCCTTCGTCACCTTATTTTACTTTTTTTTCAAAAGGGATTGAATAATAAGGGACACTTAGAATTCTCACTAATATTCCCATAACCCACCCCCCTGTTCTCTTAAACCAATTTGCAGGGTTAAATATTAAAAACATATCACTTCACAAAGCATAGCCTATTCTTAATAATACCTTACATAGCAAGTGGGCACAGATAATAACTCTATATAAAATTACAATAATTGAACAATGGAATACAAAAGATCTTTAGTAAAAGAACACAAACTGGAGAGATTAGTAATTAAGGAAATATTGGGAACAGTATAGAAATAATAGAAAATCAGGCAATAGAAAAATATGGAGACTGGCAGATAAAAATTACAAGCGGTTGGATCTGTTCCCAGAAATATAGATAAGAAATAGAGAATAAACAATTATCCCATCCTCTTGCAAAGACAATAACTCTATGTTCTACATAGTTCAGATACTAGAGTAGTTTACATTATCTAACTAGCAGTAACTAGCAATATAAATTTTGGGTATTAATACATCAGTGTAAAAAACATACATTTTTATAACATTCTCTAAGCTATTAGGGATAATAAAAGTCTTTTATAGTAGAAAAAATGAAGTCATTTGCTTTATCGCATAAGGTAAAATATCCATAGGGAAAGTCCTCAGTAAAAATCTTTGGCAAAATCTATATCCAGAAAAAAATCTTTAGCAAAATTTAAATCCAGAAAAAAGTATAAAGTCCCAATCATAGTAATATAAAAGAATCCTTAAAAGAGTCCAAAAGAGTTCTTAAAACAAACATAGCAAAATAAAACAGCAACCATGAATATGGAACATCCAAAGATAAGGAACAGTACAATAACTCAATCCCCAGGCTGTAGGGAATATCTCTGATCTACAAAACCTATTGAAAAAGAAAAAACCTCAAAATATATTAGAATCAGTCTGAGAAATTGTATATCAGAGATTATTACATATAGATATCACATATAACCTTAGAAGTACAAATCACCCCCCTTGGACATTTTTAATAACTTGTATTATATATATCATTAGAAAAAATATACAAAAGGATCTAAAACTTTTGAAGTATCTGCAAATAAGCACAATTATCCACAAAAGAAGAGATACACAACAAAAATCATATTTCATTGATTTGTAGTATAAAAATAATCACCCAGAATAATATATAAGAACACAGACATGAAATTTACAGTCAAAGAACAAATAAAAGCAATATAACAAGATAGAGTCAAACAGATATAATAATAATAATAGACAATAGAATTATACTTATCAATAGTCTTTCAATTTTTCTGAAAAAACAGATCAAAAGAAAATAACAAAATAGCATAGAAAAGAACATACAACTATTTATTTACCAAAGCATGATTAATATCTAATTATATAGCAGAAATCATATTATTTACTTATTTATCTATTTACTCTACTTCAGAACATTATAACCAATATATTTGACATCTTATGGTACCTTGTAGAGGGAAGAGAGATCCAACACATATTAGGACATTCTTATACATTTTCATCTCCTTTTCCGTACCCTATTTGCAATTTTTAAAGCTTGTGGAGTGGTGTCGTCTCTGAACCTCTTACCTTTCTGAGTTGTGTTGTGTGTAGGAATAATGCAGGATAGTATACACAGCTTACCTGTACCAGGAGCGAACTAGGAGGTACTCACCTGATCTCACCCGTGACCTATTTTGAGGCGTAAAGTGAGGCCAAGCAGAGACCAGTCTAACCTTTGCTGATGAGAGACATCATGGCCTGCCCTGTCCCCTCTCACGACTCCTAGTTTAACACTGTTAGTGGTTCGGTCAGTCCCTATAAGGCAGTCGACTATAGAGAGGGCTCAGGCCGCCAGACGCAATCCGGCTGGGATGGGGCAACCACCCGCCACTACCTTTCATACCTTTTGTGGTAGCTTGCCTTCTACCTCCGAGAGGACAGGACACCTGTGGTGATTATCAGTATGATTATACCATCCTAGACTGATAACATGGTGTCTACCTCACCGTGATTTACCAATTCTGCATTTTGTATGCTTACCGTATTGTAAGGGTTCATCAATCCAAAACCGCTCCAGTTAAAATTGCAAAATTCAGAATCAATTACTCTGATTACCTCATGCGAGGATTCTACCGGCGTCCAAATGCAAGAAATCATCTTTCCCATACATATACCTGAAATAGAACACTAAAAAAATATATATATTAATTTCAAAAATCAGAAAATTCTTATTCAACAATCTAATTACAATTCTCTATTAACTATATTAATAACTAGACAAAAATAATACAGCGCTACAGAATATGTTGGCGTCATATCCAGAATCTTTTGGATCCAATTTTTACTCCATCCCCCCCTCCCTTTTTCACATAAGAAATTCAGAACAAATAGAAACATTCTTACATCACTGCCAGGTGTGAGGAGACAGCAGACAAAGAATATTTTGACAAAAATACCAGATAAACATGGGAGTCAATTTACTCCCTTTTATTTCTCATGGCCACTTTACACATCCCCGACCTTGGACAGGTCCTCGGATTCAGGCACTGTGAGAAGAAATTGCTAACTAATTGCCAACTCACCCCCCCCCCCCCCCTCCTCCCATCAGATACAGAGAGGGAGGTTAATAAAGAAAAAGAAACAAGCCAAAAACAAGATCATACGCACAATTATTGAACAAAGAACAAAGAAATGTTTCTTCCCCCAAAAATCATAAATTTCATTAACCCTTTCCCATTATTCAGAAACCCAATAGTCAATATAAACCCAATATAGAATTTTTCCTTCTCACTAAACACATATTAAACAAAAATCTCTAAACTTTAACATCTATACAGGTAATAATAAAACTTTTTTATTTAAAAAAAAAACATATATTGTGAAATAACTAAAGCTTAATTAGTATAACTTATAAGAATTATAACCCCATACTAAATCCCCATAAAATTATAGTATACATCAATTACAGACTGTGGCCCTCCTGAAATAGAATCAAAAGGAGAGTTCTCTCTATAATATAAAATTCTCTATTAGATAGAAATACAGGCAATTTCTAGAGAAACACTAAAGGTATCAATACTTTTACTAGAGTTTTCCAAATTAGAAAATTGATTTGTTAACTGTAAGCAAAAATACATATCTACTCAGTATTTATCTGTCGGTATACAGAAACTTTGGCTGCGGGGGTAGGAATGGAGGTGGGATTGGAGATAACTTGGGGTAGGATATAGTAGATTCTGTTGATATTGTCGTTATTGTGGGGCAGTGATTACATCATTGGAGATACTCCGGAATTGGTTCCATGGCGTCCCCGCTGGCGGGACCGGCACTCCCTTCTCATGTGGCCTTGTTTGCCACAGCACCAGCAGACCCAGGCTTCTCTGGACTGACATCTATACTGCTGTTGTGTCTGTGTTCGTGGTTGCCATGGCTGTGGCATATCATATTGCTGTTGTGTGGCTATATTCCCTCTACCCACAGCTATCAATATCTGGTGTTCCCCCTTGGTGACAAACATCTTTGAACATATAACATCATTCTCCCTTATATCCTCCTGGAATGATGAGTCAGCAGGTGGGTGTATATACACATATTCTGAAGGGACAGTGACTGCACATAAAGTGGTATCTGGAAGTCCCGCATCGCTGCCATTGGGTATAGTAAGATGGCTGCCACCGGAAGTCAGTGAGACATTATTTCTGGAAAAAAGAGATAGAGACGGCTGGTCTGGGAGTGAATTGGCCACTGCAGGTGGACTAGTCAAGTCAGGAGAATGTAGAGTACACACTTGTGGGCCGTAACATGTCATACACATCTTTAGTTTCTCTGGTACCATTTCTCCTTGATCACTCATCACTGCAGTCACACCGTCAGGTGTCCTCTGCCCCTCCTTCTCCATTAACTCCTTCCTAAACTTTTTTGTGTTTATTTGCTCACACGGGGAATTGCCGGCAGCAGTCCCCAAGCAACCTTCTCTCTGGCGGTTTATATTAACTCACCGGCATCGAAGGGAGGCTATGTTTTTACTGAAAAGACGCAACATCCTCAGCCACGAACCGGTCTCTATCGGTGCAGCTGCTCACCGACCCCTTACGGTACACCGGTTACAGCCTCTCTCTCTCTAGGAGGCTAAATCACAACAAACAGTATAAACAATAGCTTCACGGTTCTCCGTTTAACTATTCAGTGCCTGCCCTCCCCTCCTGGCAGCCTACACATTCTGTTTAACCAGTACAACGCCTGCTCTGAAAACTCCCCTGAAATGACGGCCTACGTACCCGGGGTACGCCCGCCCTTATCCCTACCTGCTAGCAGCCTACGTTTACTTTACATTAACACCTGTCCCAAAATCTCCCCTAACTCTGACAGCCTGTATTATAGTTCACTCTAACACCTGTGCAACCAATCTGACAGCCTGTGTTATGGTTTACTCCAACACCTGTCCAAAAATCTCCAAATCTGACAGCCTATGTTATAGTGGTGAACGATAATGCGTCTTAACAGCAATACATATACAAAACGGCCTTCCCTCCTCGTCCAACACAAGGAAAATATCTATACTTTCTATATTTGATCTCTCAATGGGGCAGATTACAGTGTATCATGACTGATGGAGTTGGGCGACGGTTTGTGCTTAATCACGTTCAACCCCCGCTATGGACAACCAGGTCAGTTACCGTCACCTTACACCCTCGTGCTCCGGCTGCACCCTTATGGATAACCGCCGCTCCCCGACTCACTAGTAAGTAATCACATATACATTATATACATGAGACTTACCGTGATCTGGGGTTGATCAGGTCCCTTCGGTGAGCGGTGGGTCTCCTGCAGGAGTGCCGTGCGGGGCCACGGGGGTGCCTGGTTTCCTCACGGGGTCCCTGTTCAGGCGACAATTGTTGAGGGCAGAATTCAATCACAAATCCATCAGTCACTCCTAATTGGTATATTTAGGCAAATTACGCACGTCTGCGTTATCGCAAGTAAATGATACGGACACTAGAGCCGTCTCAAGCCTTACTCATCATGCCTACGCCGTATAAGATCAAGCACTGCACAGACATTTATTAAAACACACATTTTTGTACAGAAAGCAAGAGGCGTGTTAGAATTCTGGAACTTTCTACAAAATAATCATCTCCTAATTGGTCAGTCCTTATCTAGTTATTTGAATCCTAAATTCCTTTCTTAATAAACTACATAAAGCATAGGCGCCATCTAGTGTATAACAGACAACATAACATTTCAAATTAGAATTTATAAAAAGAGAGAGAGAAAATGGTGTGATATTTAACTCTATAAATTCCATCCTCAACAAATCCAAGGGTCTGACTGAATAGATAGAATTGAATCAACTCAGATCCTTATACTTGCCCATTTTTCCTGAGTGCAGTACTTTACCTTCGTGAACTGAAAGGTGCCATTGCCATAAGATAATGCTTTTATTCATGTCACCCGTCAGTGTTTTTTTTTTTTAAATAAATGCAGTTGAGCATCCAGTGACCGGACTACTTATTTTTCACTGTTTATAATGTCTACCGTATGCATTAATTAATCCTTCATTTTGTTAGAACAAACTTATATGGATGCTTCAATGCCACATATGTTTTCCTTTTTTATTACCATTAACCTTTTATTAATTTTCTTTAATACATCAGTAGTATATACAGCATACACCTTGAAAAGCAAATCACATACTGTTAGCACAATAACACAACAATAAATATGGAAGATAATACAAAACCAAAGAACAAAAGAAAATCTCAAGGTTAGTGCATTTAGCTTAAACAGGTCATTTATACAGGATTTAATGGGCAAGTTAATCCACAGTTTCCAGTCTTTCACAAACCTCTGAAAATTATTATTTTTATGAAATAACATTTTTTGAATGCATATGTTTGTCGGCCGCAAGGCAAGCAGCTGGGCTACAGTTTGGTTCATGGTAGCCGTGCCCGGGAGCTGTGGTTCTAGCTGCACATGTAAAGGGAGGTTGAAAAATTGTGAAATGAAAGTAAAAGCCATTTGGGATGTTCTGCCAATAGATGGCTGGCACTGTAGATGAGCCCTGGGAGGTGAGTGATGATAGGCAGCACAGGTGTTTTATTCTTCCCAACTAAGGCTGACTCCCAGGGTGATGATGCTAGTGATGGGATGAATGTAGTGAAGGAAGGAGACACAGAAAATAGTCTTTGCTTTACCTTTCTTCACTGCATATTCAGTAACAGGTCCAGGATAATACATCCACCAGACATGTGGTCTGGCCAGTCTGATGAGAACTGTAGTCCACTCTGTTGGGTGAGTAATATGGCCTTTCTGCTGACTTTTCTTGGTTGTAGGTTTCTTGGTGCCTTTAGCTATTCAGTACTCCCTCTTAGTTCCTGTGGGTTTCCTCCTGCTAGGCTGGAAGTGTATCTGTGCTCAGAGCAGTTCCCTGATCCACTGTACTACTGTTTCCTTTGAAAGCTCTACTTGAGTGACTAATGGGCATAAAACCCACCAACCTCTAATTCTGCCACCAGGCCCTGTAAGCCTGGATGACCTAGGGACTGGTACCCTGCTTACAGCTTGTTCCTTTGGAGCATCTCCTGCTGCCTCCTCACTGGACCTCTCCTTCACCTTCCCTGTCTTACTACACTACATCTATCCCCTTTACCCTACAGGAAAGTGTGACACATGCCCAAAACAGGCATCAAATGCACCATTTCCTTATAAGGGATCAAGCAGTGACTGTTTACTTCAGACCTCCAGCAGAGGGACCCCAATTCCCATCAAACATCGCATTACATAGATATTACACAAATACCATTTTGTGGTGACAAGACACAGTGGAGCCACACACATGATTCATTAATGGTGAAGATTATAACTACATTGGAGGGGAAATTTTTTTATAGGGAGAAGAGGGTTGTAATTCAAAAGTTTGTACTTAAAAAAAGAGTTTTCTAAAAACTTTTTTTACTTTGTGTGATTTATTCCTTTTTTTTTTGCTATATGCACTGCAATGCCACATTATTGGTGCATAAAGTGAAAATTGTGATTCCATAGGAATCTAACCCTGTGGCTGGTGTTCAATTTTTATTAAAAAAAAAGTGGGATAGTTTTTCCTCACTTGTCAACCATGTGCAATCTGTTTTTCACTCAGCAGCAATTAATTCTTTTCAGGGCCATTTACTTTTTCCTATGCTACAGAATTGTAAATAGTGATTAGTGAACCCAGGGAAGTTAGGGTTTGTTGTGTTTGGCTGGATTTGAAGAAAGGCCTCCAAACTACACACAGATCTATGGGGACCCAAACTTCTATGCTGTAAAATGGCTGTAACCCACTAAGCCTTTATTGACAGATTTCCCTCAGAGTACCTTTACACATGGCAACTTTCTAAGAATTTCACTGGCAACCTATGGCCACTTTACACGTCCCAACATCGTTTCGATATTGGATACAACGGCACGGGAGCGCGCACTTTTTTGGCTGAAATCCAAGATCGCATAGGAGCTATCACACAGGGAGATATCGGCAGGCAACACAACTGCGATGTCTACCCCCCCTCGTACGAGCGACCCAGGGAACGACCATTTAACATGGGAGTGAATAGGGCAAGTTGTGCTCCAAGTCAGTGTTGGGCTGTCACACAGCATGATCCTACCAGATCGTCCATCCAATATCGGGCAGTTGGAGAGCCTGCACAATTCTTCCCCGATATCGTTTTGGCATCATTCTTGCATCGAATTGCACATTTACACCACACGCCGCACGAACGATATCGGCGCCAACGCACGAACCACGTGACTTTTTATCGAAGTTGGACGACGATATCGGGATGTGTAAAGTGGCCATTACTGGTTGCAATGAAATCATGGACACAGTGATCTATCTTGTTGCTGTGAACAAATGGAGCAATGTCTCCGTGACTTCACTGCAACCAGTAAGTTGCCAGTGAAATTCCTAGAAAAGTTGCCGTATGTAAAGGTACCTTCACAGAGCACCAATTTTCCAAAAGGCCCTTTCAGAACCTGTTTCCACAGTTTACCCACACAACCTATATTTGTAGAGTTCCTCCACAGACAAACAATTTTTATAAAGGTCTCATCTGCACTGCCAGGATTTATAAATTAATTGTACATACATGCAGTATGTGACACAAACACTGTATGTTACACACATATATATATCCACATAGGACACACACACACATATGTATACCCTGAGCACACACATATGTATACACACATAGCACACACATATGTATACACTGATCACACACGCATGTATACACTGATCACACACACATATGTATACACACACATAGCACACACATGTAATACGGGGCAACTGAGCACACACATATATGTGTACACAAGCATAGCACACACACATGTATATGTTAAGTCCACATTCGCATGTATACCGCAGACAGCACACACATATAAATACATCAAGCACACACCCATACAGTTGTGCTCAATAGTTTACATACCTCAGCCGATTTTCTGCATTCTTGGACTATTTTCAGAGAATATGAATGATAACACAAACACTTTTTTTCCTCTCATGGTTAGCGGTTGGGTGAAGCCATTTTATTGTCAAACTACTGCGTTTTCTCTTTTGAAATAAAAATGACAACCAAAAACATCCAAATGACCCTGATCAAAAGTTCACATATCCCAGTTATTAATACTATGTATTGCCCCCTCTAACATCAATGACAGCTTGGAGTCTTTGGGATAGTTGTGGATGAGTCTGTTTAGTTCCTGAGATGGTAAAGCTGCCCATTCTTCTTGACAAAAAGCCTCCAGCTCCTGTAAACTACTGCGCTTTCTTGCATGAACTGCACACTTGAGTTCTCCCCAGAGTGGTACAATGATATTGACGGCCGGAGACTGAGATGGCCACTCCAGAACCTTCACTTTGTTCTGCTGTAGCCAATGACAGGTCTACTTGGCCTTGTGTTTGGAATTATTGTCATGTTGGGACATCCAAGTACGTCCCATGCGCAGCTTCTGGGCTGATGAGTGCAAATTTGCTTCCAGTATTTGCTGATAACGTGCTGCATTCATCTTTCTTTCAACTTAGAAGTTTCCTGTGCCTTTGTAGCTCACACATCCCCACATCATCAGTGATCCACCTCTGTAGTTTACAGTAGGAATGGTGTTCCTTTCATCATAGGCCTTGTTGACATCTCTGCAAATGTAACATTTATGGTTGTGGCCAAAAAGTTCGATTTTGGTGTCATCACTCCAAATTACATTGTTCCAGACGTTTGGAGGCTTGTTTCTGTGCTGTTTGGCATATTGTAGGAGAGATACTTTGAGGCATTTGCACAGTAATGGCTTTCTTCTGGTGACTCGACCATGCAGCCCATTTTTCTTCAAGTGCCTCCTTCTTGTACATCCTGAAACAGCCACACCACTAGTTTTCAGTGAGTCTTGTATTTCAGCTGATGTTATTTGTGGGTTTTTCTTTGCATCCCGAAAAATCTTCCTAGCAGTTGTGACTGAAATTTCTATTGGTATTTGTTTGGCTTGGTTTTTACAGAGCTCCTGATTTTCCATTTGTTAATCACAGCTTGAACACTGCTGACTGGCATTACCAATTCCTTGGATATATTTTTGTATATGTTTTCTGTTTTATACAGTTCAACTATCTTTTCCAGTGGATCTGTTGACAATTCTTTTGCTTTCCCGACGACTCACAATCCAGAAACATTAGTGGCTGGAAGATAAATGCAAGAGTCTGTCTTGATCCCAGAAACTCACTCAGTTTTTATGCACACACACTCATTACAAGCAAACAGGTCATAGGCGAGGATGTTATCTTTACTAGCCATTCAAACCCATTTGTGTCAACTTTCTATGCATGTTATCAGGTCAAAATCACCAAGGTATGTGAACTTTTGATCAAGGTCATTTGCATGTTTTTAGTTGTCACTATGATTTAAAAAGAGAAAATACAGTTGTTTGACAATCAATGGCTTCAATGAATATGGACAGGTATGGTCCGCGCTACTGAGAATAAAATGAAAGACGTCCAAGGTAAAATAGATAGGTGCCTTTATTCCATGACCTACGCGTTTCAAGGCCGTCCCAGCCTCTTCCTCTTGAGCAACACCATCAATGATAACCAGCAAGTCACATAAACAGACATATATAGATGACAATAGCCAATGGAAAACAGCCACATTGCAATGTCGTGTCTGTAGGAGGTGTAAAGTGACGTTTACATATGCTGATTCGTGCAGTAAAGGAGGGTGTGTGTGTGTGTGTGGGGGGGGGGGGTAAATAAAAGAAACATATTCAATATAAAATTTACAATAAATTCAATAAAAATATAATACATATAAACCAATATTTAATCAAGTGAACAAAGAATAATTAAAATATAAAAATGTTTTTATCACAAAAAATTGTTTTTGGTGTTCGAGCTATAAATTAATGTACTCTCTAAAATGAATCAATGGCTTCACGCTTTTCCACTTTCCATGTTTGGAAGAAACATTTTTATGTTCTCATTCATATTCCTTGAAAAAAGGCCAAGAAGGCAAAAAAATCTGCTGGTATATGTAAACTTTCCAGCACAACAGCACAGCTGTATGTGTACACACACAGCACAGCAAACACATCCATATACAGTATATACACACATATATATGCTTGTGCATCTCAATGAATTAGAACATCATCAAAAAGTGTAATATTGCCATGTTGCAGAGCGTTTCTGGGAACACGTTGACTAATAAATCAATACTACATTCACCCTTTTGATGCCCTGAGGTATATGGCAGCACAGTTTTTAACCCTTCATTCTCCCTACTTTCATTTTCTGAGATAATGACCTTTGGGTTTTCATTGGCTGTAAGCCATAGTCATCAACATTAACAGAAATAAACACTTGAAATAGATCACTCTATTTGTAATGACTCTATGTAATATATGTGTTTCACTTTATGTATTGAATTACTGAACAAAGTTAACTGTTTGATGATATTCTAATTCATTGAGATGCAGTAGTATTTTGTATATACCACTAAGGGCCGTGTCACATGGGGCGACGGGGCTGGAGATGTTGGCGGTGAATGGCGGGGGCGCACACGCTCTTGCCGCCCCTGCCAGCGTTGCCGTCCCCCGTTTAGACGGGGCGACTCCTCCAGCCCCACGCCGGCAACCTGTCGGGAGGCATCGCCCCCGGGGTGTCTGAAAACCCCGGCGGCGATGCAGGACAATGGGAGCCTATGGCTCCCATCACCTGACAGGTTGCCGGTGCCCGGTTACATGGGGCGATGTGTACACATCGCCCCATGATGGTCGCCTGGTTTCACAGCAATGCAGTGAAACCAGGCGAACGTCCGGGACCGGCGACATCACCCCTTTACATGTGGCGACGTAGGGGCGATGACACTGGCCATAGGCCACGCCCCCACATCACCTCATGAATGAGCGGCGATATCGCCCCGTGTAACGGGGCCCTAAGAGTACATACTGTACATTCTAAGCTTGACCATACACAGAGACACATGGTGCCACACGCACATCCATTCACATCATTGGGTATCTGTGTAATACATGACGGCTCCTCCTGGGTGAGACGCTTTTTGTAACAACTTATTCTCTGACCAAGAGCTGACAGTTCTGAACACAGGAGGACTCCTTATGTTAATTAAAAATTACCTAAAAATGTTAAATAAAAAATGTTTTAAAAACTGGAGAGTCAGTAAGCAGAATGTTTCATAGGATCCCCTACTTAAATGTAACTTTTAGCTATGAGCTCCTATATATTTCACACTAAAGGCCATTTTTACACGTAGAAGAAGTTAAATTCGAATTATTAGGCCCCATCGTATGTTCCAGAATCCCTATGACAAAACTTCTTGTCTTGTGATGTTATGGGACCACTAGTGAAATGTTGAACTTAATGCCTTGTAATTTCCACCTACTTGATATCTGTCTACAAATTTAGGAATTCACCCCTTAGTGACCAGGCAAAATTTTTAAAATCTGACCAGCGTCGCTTTATGTGACAATAACTGTGGAATGTTTTAATATATTCCGGTGATTTTGAGAGAGTTTTTTTCGTGACATGTTATACATTATGTTTATGGTAAGTTTAGGTCAATACATTTTGCATTTATTTATAAAAATGTCAGAAATGTGTAAAATTTTTCAAATATTTTGCCATTTTTAAACTTAGATCGATTATCCCTTTGTTCCAGGTAGTCACACCACATAAAATAGGTAATAAATAACATACACCCCATGTCTGCTTTACATTATCATCATTTTTAAAATGTTCTTTCATTTTTTTTACGATGTTAGAAAAATGTAGCAGTAATTTCTAATTTTTTTTCAAGGATATTTACAAAACTTATTTTTTTAGAGACCTATTCATTTATTAATTGACCTTGGGGGTCCTATATATTGGAAAAAACCCAAAGTAATACCGTTTTAAAAACTGCACCCCTCATCATATTCAAAATTGCTGTTTGGTAAGTTATTAACCCTTCAACTGCTCTTCAGGAATTAATGCTCAATGGCATGATAGGAAAGGAAAATGTTATTTTTACCACCTAAATGTTGCTATTTATTGAACAGGCATCTATAGCTGTCAGCCTCTAAAGCCATTATTTGGCCATGATTTGCAAAGGTAACCATCAGGTCCACACAATCATGATCTCAGGATGCTGATAGGGCTAAAGAAGGAGGCCTTACACTCTGTTAACCATCAAAATGTTGTAGCCAATATTAATAGCATAATGTAAGGGGTTAAATGGCCATGGTCAGTACCAAAACTAATCATGACTGATGAAGCAGATTGCCAGCCACAATGTACAGCTGACAGCCGACAGCTGCTGCCAGAGGCAGATCATAATGAGGTCAATCTGGGCTACCGCCCGGGCCAGTGTCTCAAGGGGGTCCTTGGCCATAGCGCCCTCCTTATGATCTGCACATCAGGCCCACAGAGTTGCCGGGAAGTGGCCAATCACCTCTTCTAGTAAATGTACTTGCTGCACATAAAGGGAAAACAATTGTGTGTCATGCTATGCACGCCACAGTCTCTATCCTTTTGCAGCTACAGAAATGTACCAAAGCACCACATGACCTATCACATGATTTATCAAAAGAGCATCATGTGATAATTCACATGATACATCAGTTTGGGGGGGACCATTGCCTTCTAAACAGCCCAGGGCCCTGACTATTCTTAATCCACCCCTGGCTGTTGCATTTTCAACTGTCATAGAATGCTATTCACTTATATCTCAGGTCAGTTTTAAGTCGTATTAGTTGTCAATGAGAAATAATGTGCCGAGCAGGTGCCGTAACCATAATTAGGTTTTATAGATATGATTATTATTTTTGTAGTTTGTTAGTAAACCCATCATGAACATCTGAAGAATAAAGCCTGCAGAAAGCTCTCCTGCTGCTATTATATGGCTATTACAAGGATTTGAACCCTTTCACTCCCAATCTTCCATTTTTATTTTTTTTAGTTTTGTTTTGTCCTCCCCTTTTTCTAAGAGCCATAACTATTTTAATGTTCTATTCATATGGCCGTATGAGGGCTTGTTTTTTGCGGGATGAATTGTAATTTTGAATGAAACATTTAATTCTACCACATAGAGAACTGGTAAACGTAAAAAAAGTCTAAGTGCACTGAAATTGCAAAAAAAGTGCAATTCAACAAAGGTTATTTGGAGTTTTGTTGTTTACCATGTCAAGTATTTGGTAAACTGACATCACAAGAGGATTGCTCAGGTCAATACGAGTTCATAGATACTAAACATGTATAAATCCTTTTTTATTTAAGTGGTGAAAAAAATCTGAAATTTGTAAAAAAAAAACAAAGTTTGCTTTTCTCATCATTTTCTAAAAACCGTAATGTGTTCATTTTATGGGATCTGGGGCTAAGTGATTAATTACACAGGTCAACAAAAAAAATTTTTTTTTCTGGTGTCCAAAATATTTTAATGAATTTGGGGTATTTTTGGGGTGCTGATTCTGAATATGCTATCAGTTTTGCCAGATTGGCTCAAGTTTTTGAGATTTTTGGTATCTTATTTATAGCACTTGTTGGTAAATGCGACGCATCATCTCATTAATTTCTTTGGATTAGTACTTGAACTGAGCAGTTCTCAATATAGTTTTGTGTTAATTAGTGTTCTAAAAGTTTGTTCATAGCTTGATTTTTGCACTAACTTTATGTTGTTGTCTGTTTTCCAGTGAAAAGCATGAACTCATCAAGAAGAAGTTGTCTTAACGATCCAGACTCATTCTGTTACATTTGTGGTGAATATACACTGACAAAACATAGAAGAAACATAACAGACTTCGTTAAAAAAGTGTATTTTGCCTATTTTGGGGTTATGCTTGGGGACCAAGACAAGTTTTGGGCACCACACATAGTGTGCAAAGCATGTATCGAATTATTACGAAAATGGAGCAAAGGACAAAGAACAAGCTTCAAATTTGGTGTTCCAATGGTGTGGAGAGAGCAAAAAAATCATCATGATGACTGTTATTTCTGTGCAGTGCAAGTACAAGGATTCAATAAGCATAAGAAACGAAAATGGGAGTATCCTAACATGGAATCTGCAAGAAGGCCTGTCCCTCATTGTGAAGATGTGCCTGTACCTGTGTTTACCATGTTACCTGACCTTCCCCCACCTGATGATGATGATGAAATGCAGGGTATGGAGCTAAGCATTAGTTCTGGAAGTGAACTAGAATATGAAGGAAGTTTCAGAACACCTACGCAATTTACCCAAGGAGAGCTCAACGATCTAATAAGAGACCTCAACCTCTCAAAAAGTGCATCCGAACTTTTAGCTTCAAGGCTAAGTGAAAAAAATTGTCTGACGCCTGGAACTAAAATTACATCTTACAGGACCAGAGAAGAAGCACTTCTTCCATTTTTCTGTGAAGATGACCTACTTGTATATTGTAAGGATATTCCTGGCCTGATGCTGCAAATGGGTTTACAAGTATATCGTCCTGTAGACTGGAGGCTTTTCATAGATAGTTCTAAAAGGAGTTTGAAATGTGTTTTGTTGAACAATGGCAATCAGTGTGCATCTCTTCCAGTAGCTCACTCAACTAAACTTGCAGAACAATACCAAAATGTCAAAATGGTCTTGGAGAAACTGTGCTACCATGAACATTCGTGGCTGATATGTGTTGATTTAAAAATGGTCAACTTTTTACTTGGACAGCAAAGTGGATACACAAAGTATCCTTGCTTCATCTGCATGTGGGATAGTAGAGCAAAACATCAGCACTGGGAGAAACTGAATTGGCCTCCAAGGGACACCTTGACAGTAGGAGCATCAAACATAGTGAACGAACCTTTGGTGGACAGGGAAAAAATCATTCTACCACCACTTCACATAAAGTTAGGATTAATGAAGCAGTTCGTCAAGGCATTAGACAAAGATGGTAATTGCTTCATGTACATCTGCAGATCTTTCCCTGGTCTTAGTAGCGAAAAACTGAAGGCAGGAATCTTTGATGGTCCTCAAATTCGGAAACTCATTAAAGATTCAAATTTTCCTAAGGAAATGAATGACATTGAAGCTGCTGCATGGTGTAGTTTTGTGTTGGTAGTGAAGAACTTCTTGGGAAATCAAAAGGCAGACAATTAAGAAGAACTGGTACAAAACATGCTATTGAGATTTAGAAATCTGGGTGTACACATGAGCATTAAATTGCATTATCTTCACAGTCACTTGGACAGATTTCCAGAAAACCTTGGAGATTTTAGCGAAGAACAAGGGGAGAGATTTCATCAGGATATTATGGTGATGGAGGAAAGGTACCAAGGCAGATGGGACAGACATATGATGGCTGATTACTGCTGGAATCTACAGCGTGACTGCCCCAATAGCTCACATAGAAGAAAATCATATAAAAAGCACTTTTCCAGCGATTAAATGTCTATCTTTCATGTCTTGTTCATTTTTGAAGATTACTTTCTAAAACTAGTTAAAATAAACTAAAATCAACATTTACTTTGTTAAATTTATTGTATTCATGACAATATCAATAAAGTTAATGCGCGTGTAGCAAAAAACTTCTTTTTTTTTACACATTTTACGAAAAATCTCAAAAACTTGAGCCAATCTGGCAAAACTGATGACATATTCAGAATCAGCACCCCAAAGTTACCCTAAATTCAATGAAATATCTTTGGCACCAAAAATGCTGTTGACCAGTGTTATTCTTTGCTCCCTGAGTTCATATCTTTACTGATAACATTTTGGAGTGACAGCGATGTTTTAATCATCTTTTATTGCATTTTATTGAATTGTTGCAGTACCCAAAAAAATATAATTGTGATGTTTTGATTTTTTTCGCATTATGCCATTTACAGATGAGAACAATCTACTTTATATTTTCTTAGATCAGACCTTTACGAATGCAGCTATACCAAATATGTGTATCTTTATTTTTTTTAATTGTTTTAATGCTTTTATCAGTGCACCTCCTGCTGTAGACACTGAGGGCCACCAAGGGAATGGTGCCCTAGACAATTGCCCTATCTGCCCACCCCCCTCCTTAATACCAACCTTGTAAATTAATGCAGTTTACAAACAGAGCAACAATTTTTCAAAGGCCCCAACAGATCCCGTTTTCAGTGTTGACCCTCATAGCCAAGATTGGCAAAGATCCACTACAGAGCAACAAATTTGAATTGGGTCGACCAAGAAACGCCAACCTTCGGAGTCATCACAAAAATCCTAAAGAATAAACTGTACCATTAGTGATTAGTGATTAGCCATTTTTTTTCTGAAAAATCAATAAAACAATCCTAAAAAAGGGACTGCATCTTTATTAACCCCTCGCCCATGGTCCATGGGTTAATAAAGATGCAGTCCCTTTTATTTACACTGTTTTATGGATTTGTCAAAAAAAAATTTGACGTGGGCTTTGCCGTATTTCTGGAACCAGCCGGATCCAGCAGGCAGCGACAGGCTGCCCCCAACCCCCAGGTGCCTATTTGTACCTGGCCAGACACAAGAATATAGGGAAGCCCTTTTTTTTTTATTATTTCATGAATTTCATGAAATAATAAAAAAAAAATGCGTGGGGCTCCGCGCAATTTCTATGTCTAGCCAGGTACAGCTAAGCAGCTGGGGCTGGAATCCGCAGAGCAGGGATGCCCAAGCTTTCTGGGCAGCCCCCGCTGCAAATTGCAGCCCGCAGCCGCCCCAGAAGATGGCGCGTTCATTGAAGCGCCATCCTCTGGCGCTGAACCCCGCTCTTCCAGCGGCCCTGGTGGCGGTGGCACGCTGGGTAATAATGGGGTTAATACCAGCTTTGTTATACAAGCTGGTATTAAGCCCGAGATTCTTAATGTCAGGCCACGTTTGACCCGGCCACTAAGAATCTCCAATAAAGGGTTAAAAAAAACACAACACAGAGAAAATTTTTTATTAGAAATAAAAAAAAAAGCCATTAGGGACTCCATCTTTAATTAAAAAAATCCTCTTCCGTCCGACGTAGTCCAAAACGCGATGTCCTCTCTGCTACATCCCTGTGCATAGATATAGATGTCTATGCACAGGGAATGAGCAGACTGAGAACAATCTCAGCTCTACTACATCATCTCTGTGCACAGACATTCATGTCTGTACACAGGGAGAGCAGGCGGGCTCTAGGACCCTGGAGCTGCGGCAGCCTGCAGGACCCGAGCCCGTCACAGAGCAGACAGCCGGACTCGTTACTGTGCGAGTTTCCCTGCAATTACTTGCACAGTAACGAGTCCAATGCAAGTCAATGGCAATCCTAGTTTTGTCAGAGTCTCTGACAAAACTAGGATTGCCATTGATTTGCATTGGACTCGTTACTGTGCAAGTAATCGCTGGGGAAACTCGCAGAGTACCGAGTCCTGCGAGTCCCTTACTACTCGCAGAGTAACGAGTCCTAGCGAGTAGGCGCGCCCATCCCTATGTACCATGACAAAAAATATACAAAATTCTATTTTATTTTTATTCATACAGAAAATGACATAAAATAGTGTTAAAAGCGGGAGGCCAGAAGGTGGCACCACACTACCAGAGATGGTAACATAAAAGTATGATTAGAAGCTTTGTCAAAGTAGTCATATCACATCCCCACTAGCTGTTAGCTCACTAGACCTACAATGTACTATATATAAGAATATATTGGTACTACAGTAAATAGAAATAATTAATCAGTATATACACAGGTAAGTATACAAAACTATACGATGCATATATAAATTACATAAACTGTATTGTACAGGTAAGTATGCAATATTATACAATGTATATATTCATCAGGGATAGATAGAAAAAAACTAAAAAAATACAAACAAAATTAGAAATCTGTATTATACACCATACATTATGCATCATGTATATATAAAATGGTAGAAAAAACTCAAGAAAAAATGTAAAGTATGAGTAATGTACAGGTTAGCATACAGAAATATGCAGTGCATATATAGGGGAATACCCAGGTCTACATGTAAAAGACTACAAAGATAACAACATTAGATGTAATTAATATGCCTGACCCATAGAAAACGGCATGTCTGCCGAAATATGCAAAATTGGGATTTTCTGGGTATTACACTCCGCAGAAGGTAGCTTCTATATCATATGCTTCCTTTGTATTAATTTCATCTAATGTTGCTATCCTTGTAGTCTTTCCCATGTAGTCGCATGTACTTTAGTTCATCAAGGTTGATAGAAAAAAATGGAATCTGGCTCAACAGGAATGAATTTTCTTTTTATTTTTTTACCTTTCAATAAAAATGGTGTAAACAAATGAAAAAAATACATAGTCGACATGACCCAATCAACGCATTTCGACTGCATTAAGCAGTCTTAGTCATAACGTTGCCAGTGTCTGAGCCCCAGGTGGATGAGCGAAGAGTAACTGGGTGAGCTGGATCTAATTTCTTATACTTTAGTTAATACTCCACTTGTATACACAAAGGTATGTTTGCAAATATTATACATTTTTATATGTATTAATCTATATGCATACGGGTCTGTCTAGCTTTATATACATATTTATGTAACATTATTTAAAACTTGTATATTTTTGGACTGTGTGATATAAGATTATACCTATTTATATGGTCTGTATACTTACATATATCTGCCTTGTAACGCTGATGTGAGAGATATATATCAATCATTTCTCTATTTATCACCTGTATATATGCACGGTACATTTCTGTATGCTAACCAGTACATTACATTACATGTACTTTTAATTTTTTCTATTTTTGTTTTTTTTTCTACCTAGCCCTGATCCACATACACATTGTATAATATTGTATACTGACCTGTACAGTACTATTTTTTCTAACTTGAGTTATTTATATCAATCTATATATACAGTCTTACATAGTTAGCTGTGTATAACACTAATTTAATATTTTTCTGTTTTGAATTGTATTTTATCCCTAATCTAGACCATGTACAACATTTTTTTCTATTTGATTTTTTCTACTAATCTATATCTACGTCATGCAATTTTTGTATACTTACCCATATTTACAGGGACACTGTCAGGTCATTTTTCAGTATGATACTAATATTACCCTTGAATAGGGCCTGGGCAGACTTTTTAAAAACAGGTAAAATCATTATTGTACCGTTTGTAGTTTCCATGTTATCAGCATTGTCAGAACCTGCAGGGAGCTCCTGGATTAGTCCTCTCTATTACAAGTGAACAGGAATAGTCCTGAGCTGTATAAACTGTCATGTAATTATGCACCCCCTCTTAGCAGCTCTCTCTGACTCACCATAGCCAGGACTCCGGAGGGACAGGCGTTTTCTTCCTCCTTCTTGTCACGGATGGACCGCGTCTGCCGGTAGTGGGGCCCGGTGGTACAGATCAAAAAGAGAGACGTCATGGCTGAACAGATTAGGGGTTCATTTGTCGTGACGCCACCTATGAGAGTTTCGGTAACTATACCGACGCTGCGGGGCCTCCGGGGGATGGAACGCAGCAAGATGGAACGCTCCCCACAGGCTGAGCGGTGATCCCCGGAGCCAGAAGCTTCTCAAGATGTTGTGAGGCAGCTGCGGTTACTTAGTGCGCAGATGAAAGCAGTTCATAAGGAAGCACGGACACTGGAAGTCTCTGTAATGGGTATTTTACTGTAACCAGCAGACAGTACATGGCATACAGTGATGGGTAGTGGACCGGGTGGACTCAGCAGTGATAGGTGTCCCTCAGAGATCCGCGGTGTTCCTCCATTCTAGCTAAGTGATGTTGCCGTTGTCGCCCAGGAATACTAGGTCGGGTACAGGGAGGCTGCTTCAATGCCCTACCCAGAGTATATGTTATGGGTGTTTTGTGGAGCCTTGGGTCCCTTGGTGGGTACAGCGCTGGTTAGATGACTGGATTTGGCGGTGGTGGGGTGCTCCTGTCCCTCCACTCCTCTGGTTCGCATAGAAGTGCTGAACTACTTCTAGCTTCGGTACCAGCAAACCCGGCTGTAGATGGGCATGGGATGATTTTGGACCCGCATGTAGATGCCCGTAGATCGGTTATAGAAGCACCGGGAATAATGGCGCTCAACCGGGGAATGGCCAGGGGGCTGCACAGGACTGTGCAGGCCCCCTCTCCTAGGTTGCAGAGCTCATTGGACTTGATCCTCTCTCCTTCGTGGCCAAGTCAGTTCTCTCCTACACACTACTGCCCACACTCCTCCCACCGGGACCTTATTGGTCCTCTAACTGGTGATGCATGTGGGGTATGGATCTCTGAGTTAACTGTATGACTGCTGGGTCAGAGAATATTGCTGCTGCTGTTTTGGCTGCAATACCCTCCTGTGACACACTCGGTGCGGGGCGCCACATCTCCTCCCTCCTCCCTCCTATCTCCTCCCTTTGCTAACAGTGTAGTGTCAGGTTTCAGTACTTTCTCTTCTGTTGATGACACGGAGGGAGAGAGCTATTGCAGATCTGCCGTATCTAGACTCTATTTGTTTTCCTTAGCAAGTATCCCTGCTGTGACAGTTTCAGTGCTGTATTTGACTTCTTGTGATGCTGCAAACACAGATAGTAGAGAGGACACTACAGCCCTTCCCAATGACCTCCAGTGCAGTGATGTGGTGTGAATATGTGACATGCATATTCATCTATGGGGAGTGGACAGTAGAGAACTAAGGGGATCATTCACTGTGATTGACAGATGGAATGAATCTCTTTATTTGAAGCTTACAGAAAATAGCAGGGAAATATAAATAAAAGAAATACATAAATAGAGTTTAGAGTGAGGAATTAGAAAAATAATAGCAGTTACATATGGGTTTTTGACCTGACAGTTTTCCTTTAATATTGACTTGATTTTTTTCCTCATTTTTCTAAAGATTAACCTCAAATATATTTTTTAGATTAAGCCCACAAATCCTGCTGCACAGTTGCTGCACATCAACTTTTTAAGATTCTAAAAGATTCCAAAAAAAGATTCCAAAATTCTAAAAATTCTAAAAGATTCTAAAAGATTCCAAAGATCCTAGCGCCCGGTAGCCACAGAGACCATTTTTAAAGATTACACCCACAGAGTCTGGTGCAGTGTAGCCACACAGACCCTTTTTTAAGACTACCTGTAACTTTAACCTAACACTCTCCCTCACTCGAATAGCATCCTAACCCTGTGCTACTTCCCCCAAAAATGGCAGTGCAACCTGTGATCGGCTGGGTCTTGTGTTGCGCTAGTCAATCAAAGCCATGAAAATACACGGCATGGCTATAATGGCTCTGGAAGTGCCCATAGCCAAAAAGCTTGTTGATTGGCTGCACTGCAGCCTTTCAGCAAGATTTATTCAGATGTCAAACCTGAAAAAAAACACAGACACACAGTCGGAAGTTCATGATCAGGGTTCAGCACCAGACAATAGGTGCCGTTACAAGCCCCAAACATTACAGGTCCAGTTTGCTCATCCCTAATTGTCATGTATCTGTAAAAATCAGAGGCTATACTGTAGATCCATAATGCATCCAATTTTGTTATCCTACCCATCCAATTTTAGAGTTAAATTGCAGTATGCTGTGATTTTTTTCACAGACAAAATGTCTGTTAACAAAAATTGGTCATTAACACTGCCGCATTAAACATTTGTCTGAGTACTATCCAAAAATAGGGTAGTACTCATCATATGCTTGTGTGAGCAAGCTCTGTGGGGCTCAGCTTCACTGGAGAACTAAAAAGACATTGGCAGGAGTCTTCAGATTATCCCTAGTTCACATGGTGACCAATTGTTGTCCCAGAGCACAATGTGAACGGGTGTGTATGACTACGTTAACCCACCCAATATCTAGATCACAGAAAAAAACAGTATAAACAAACATGTGGAAGTACTCTGCTATAATAAAATGATAATAAAAAGCAAGTGCCAGTGGAAAAAATGCATAAAAGACAGGGTACTTAGTTAATACGTTTTTGCAAAAAAGTATGTAAGCCGTTCTACCTCTTCAAAGTGACTCATATCAGAACGGTCCTATCTAAACTAATTTAAAACCTGATCCTGTATAATATACCTCATGGATGCAGGGTGAGGACAGGCCAGAGTCTAATATGGACACAGTGTAGCAGACGGCTTATGTGCCTGGCTCAGAATGGGAGGGGGTGGGGCACTCCCTGTCTTGCTAAAAGAGTGAATAATGAGAAAACTGCACCTGAGCCAGGGCACAATTTGAATGGGTGTGTAAGACTACGTTCACTCAACCAATATCTAGACCACAGAAAAAAACAGTATACCTATCTCGGTGTACCTGAGAGGACCTTTCCATCTGGCCAATCAGGTGGCCGCTAGCGATCATGTCATTGTGATGTGGCGGCCTCTGATTGGCCAGATCTCTCCCAGCCATCTGATTGGCTGAGAGAGGGAAAGGTCCTTTTCCATGAATGGATGTGCATCGGCCGGTCCCGGTACAGCCGTCGGTTAAGGTGAGTATCCGATTTTTTTATTTTTTAACCACATTTTCTCTCTTTTACAGGACTTTTGCAGTGTATCTACTGATACACTGCAAAAGTATTCAGTACTTGCTACTCCCGAGTAATCCTAATTTACTCGGCAAGTAGCGAGTACATGAATACCGCTACTTTTCGGCGAGTGCCGAATAGTAGCGAGTATACTCGCCCATCTCTATGAAACATACTAATATTATAGAACATAGCTAAATGAAGTCACACTGTATCTTGGCTGTCACAATTAACAGAAATACACCCAGCTATCTTAGGACATGAAACATATTGCACACTCATTCAGTAAGTGACCTTTAGTTTCTTTTTATAGTAGGTAAGGCTGTAGTGATATAATAATAGATTGATTGTGCAAAGCACAAAGATAATATAATGCTGATGTGTGTACTGGAAATCTGTTAGTCACACGGCTGACATTTTTATCCGTCATGGTCCCTTGATGAGATTTACTTTACTAGCGTGGTAATGTCCTTCCAGTAAAGCACAGGCTTTAACTAGCCACAATGACCCTCAGAAAAGCATCTTTACTTTCCCATCAGCCGCAGCAGGAACTGAGGATATTCAAGGTCAGAGAACATCAGAGCTTATAAATTATTTCAGTGTGGGCAAGTCAGTAAAATCACCTCCTAAAATATAAATGTCTCCTATCTTTTACAGAGCTCCTTGGCTTGCAAGTGATTCTTTGCTGTCACATAGCTGAGGAGCAAACCTATAGGAGGCGTTCTGATCTATGACTTTTCCTGAGGCTGTACAAGCTGTGCTTTAAGACTGCAGTAATGCAGGCTACGGTATGTCAACTGCACCAATGTCTGGGGATTTATAAATACCTCTCCATTTTATATTATAAAAAAGTGTCCTCAAAATGTAATCACTAGTTTGCCAATGAGTTCTTCATTCCATAATCCAGCATCTTGAAGTCAATGTACAATAAATAAGCTTTATTTAATTTATTTTTAAGAAAAATATTCTAGAAAGCTACATTCTACAAAATATGAAATAATTTAATTTACTGTAAATCTGAATTACAGCCTGCACTGTATGTGAAGCATTCAGCCAATTAGTACAACTTGTAAAGAAGGTACCTGAAAAATCATATATAGAACAAACATCTAGCCAATCAGATATAGTTATAGAAAACAAGCTGGACCATAGTAGCCAACCTATCAACGCAATTACTGATAACTGTACAATGCAAAGGCTCATATGTGTAGTTGATCTATCAAAATAATCTGCAGTGTAGATACCCCCTTCAGCTATTCAATATTTCCCATAGAATGTAACATTTAACCTATTCATCAATCTAATTACTGATGTCCAGAGTGTGGGTAACCCAATCCAATTATTGGTGTCTAAGACCTATCAATTCAATCACTTCTATCCATATAGTGGGTAGCTTTTCATGCTTAACTGGCAATCTCAGCTGACCCATACAACTAGTCATGACCATACAGTGGGTGTTCTGCATTGCAATCTTACTGTATGTGTGTATATTGTCATTAACGGGGTGGTCCGAAGGCTGAAGAAATTTAATTCTAAATTCCCATCTATTTATTGCACAAATTTACACAAATTTCTAATATGGTTATAGTAAAAAATTTCTATGGGCCTCACCACTTTGAGAATACCAACCCCTAGCTACCTGTCTTTTACATTGGCTGGCAAGCAAAAATAGGGGAAAGCCCATACATTTTTTTAAATTATTTATGATGCACCCCAGGGCCGTGGGGTACTCGGAACAGGGCTATTAAGCAGTTCTGGGGAGTCACAAGGGTCGAGACCCAGCTTCTGTGAACCTGGGTTCAGTTGTAAAAGGTGGTTATTCTGGCTTGGTAGGGAAAGGGAATGGTTGAAAGGGAGTTTTTCATGACGCCATCCGTGGTATGTAGCTATAGATGGCCACCACTGCTGCAGAACCTCCGGGGATGATGGGCGGGCAGCTGAGATGACGAGGCTCTCCACGGGCAGAGCGGATCCCCGGGACAGTGGATGTAGTAGGGGTGTAAGGTGCAGGAAGGCAGGCACAAAGCAACAGACAGACTCACGGTTTTGTAGTTCTTCAGTCCTTTACTGCTGCACAGTAATTCAGGCTGTTGTTAACGGGGTCCTTGCTTGAGACCAACTAGGGATAATCTTCACCTGGCCGGTTCTGAGGCCTCCTTGCTGCGCTCAGTTTGTAGGCTCCTGCTGTTGCTTTAGCTAAGCTCCTAGCCCTATCTCTCCTGCGAGGTGCCGGTATGGCAGGCAAATCGAGTGCTTTATTAGTCCTTTTTCTCAGGTGACAGCTGTTGAACTCTCTACGTTGATTTGCCCCCAGGCACAGGTTAGACTCTGCACAGTCTCGGACTCCAGTGTCCGTTCTTTGTGCTGTACCTCTGGGGTGAGCACGGGGTTGCTCTGCTCCCCAGGTGTTCCTTCAACACTTCCTCAGACCCTAGCCTTGGGCCTTACGCTGAGTTAGCGATCCTGGGACGAGCTAAAGGTAGCTATCACTCAACCAGGATGTCTTCCTCAATCCTCCTAGGAACTGAACCAACTAGCTCCGCCCCAGACCAGAATTCATAGGGGAGCTCACCCTGAAGCCGGGTTTAGGTCTTCCCCTTCAGGCCTGGAGGCAGAAAGTGTTGCGTTCGGTTATCCACCTGGCGTAAATTCCCTCGGTTGCTCTTAAGCGTGACATTACCACCTGGGGGTAATAATGACACTGCGGCAATTGGACCCTGGGGTGGCACATTTATTTAAAGAGGACCTGTCACCAACCATACATGGTGATCTAATTACAGCACTGAATGCAGCATGTCTGCTGCATTCAGGCAAGGGGTCCCTAAACCCTTGAGCCCCCCTGTACCCCGAGATAATACACTTTGAAAAGTTAAATTGTGGAGCCAAATAGGAGGGGCCTTGTGGCTGGAGCCAAAGGGCAGTTTTACACCCACTGTATGTTTAATCTGCCCACCACCGCCTTACTGATGCCAATCATTGTTTCCCTCGCCTGCTGCATAGTACACAGAGCTTATTACAGTGCTGGCCACTTTGCCCCGACTCCTGCGGGTATAAGTGGTGATGTCATAGCAGGAGGCGGGGCGCCAGCCTCCTGCTGTGACATCACCTTTCCCCGCCCTGCTCCATGTTTCCATGTTAACCACATGCCAGGGTGCACAGCTGTGCTACATCTCTGGTAGAGGTTCTCTACCAGAGATGTAGCAGAGCTAAAGAAGAACCTGGATTGGACGACGTCGGACGGAAGAGGATTTTTTTAAAATAAAGATGGAGTCCCTAAGTGTGGTTTTGTTTTTTTTTCAAATAAAAATAATTTTTCTTGGTGTTGTGTTTTTATTTAAACAATTTAATAGAAATTCATGGGGGGTATGTCTAATATTGGCGTGACCCCATGAATTTCGGGCTTAAGACCAGCTGATAACAAAAAGAGTTGGGTTCAGCACCAGAACATGGCGCTTCAATGAACGCGCCATTTTCTGAGGTGGCTGCGGGCTGTCATTCGCAGCAGGGGGTGCCCAGAAGGCTTGGGCCTCCCTGCGCCGCCAGCTTGGGCCACCAGCGTCACTGTCCCCCATTTACATGGGGCGACACCTACAGCGCCACGCTGGCGATCTGACAGGCGGCCGCTGATACTAATGAAGGAGAGGGGATTACCAGGTCCCCCTGCAGCGTCCCCAGGGCCAATTACAACCCCTGGTACCTAAGCTAGCATATGCACTCCTGATGATACCCACACCGCAACCTGTGGGTAGGAACGCATCGAGTGTGGACGAACATATGTACAGCTGTACAGATAAGTAGAATGGTTATTCCTGTCTGATCTATATCTAATCCCTTGTGTTGCTTATATACAGAGTGATTGATGAGTGATGTGAGTCCAAACAAGCATAATGGAATACAGTTAATTACCCTGGCAGCAATGATACATGTATATATGGACAGGTAGTCGATGTTAGTCTTACATCTTGCAACAAAGGGATAAAAACCTGTATATCATTGCACATAGCAATTTAAAGGGAAAGCTCTGCACCACTAGTTAAGTTGGGTACTCTCTTTTCACATATATACACTCTGATAAGGATACGAGGATTTCACCTGTATCCAATAGCAACACTTTGAGGAGAGATATAAGTGTATGCAGTGGAGAAACCCTGAATAGAGATAGGGACACCAGGGTGAGCCGCCGAGGAATGGGGACAGGCAGGATACAGGACAGGGTGAACGTAAGGAAACAACCCCCTCACCTGTATGGAAGATGTGTTTTTATGGACACTAGGTGTGAGGGTCACACACGATTGGAATTAATTTTAATCAAACTATTAAAGGTTATATTTTAATAAGTGCACTCTTTGGAGATTTAATTTATGATTTAGAGTCACAGTTATCTATAATTTGAGACGTAAAGACCACCTGATGGCATTGAGCCCTGCTGCCAGCATAGTTGGGAGGTGTGCAGGATTCCTTCTCTGCAGTTACAATGCGGATGGCATTACCAGACAGGCTTTGGGCGGAGATGGAGGATCGAGACAAGATTGAGGAGGCAGAAGCAGTGGAGGAACTCCTACCTACAGAGGATTGACGCACAACTCATGGGGACGGCAAGACTTGTAAAGCAAACCCTTCTCCAGCTCTCACCATAGTTACCCAGTGCCCAGTCAGCGACATGTAACGCCCCTGTCCATGCTTACTGGTCCAAGTGTCTGTGGTGAAATGCACCCTGTCATACACAGAGTTTCTCAAGGAAGCGGTGATGTTGTCTGCGACATGCTGGTGTAGTGCAGGCACACCTTTCTTGGAGAAGTAGTGGCGACTGGGCATCTGGTACTGGGGCACTGCGACGGACATAAGGTCTCCAAAATCCTCTGTGTCCACCAGGCGGAAAGGCAGCATTTCTGATACCAAGAGTTTGCAGATGGTGAAATTCAAGCGCTTAGCTTTTTCATGGCTAGGAGGAAATGGCCTTTTACTTGTCCACATCTGAGGGACAGAGGGCTGGCTGCTTTGCTGAGATGGGGTTGAGTAGTGTGTGCCCAGCACACTGCAGGTCTGGGAGGAAGGTGCAGGGCGAAGATGTAATGTTGCCTTTATCCAAAGGTGGTGCTCTCGATGTCTGATAGAGCTCAACACCAGCAGCATTGTCCACCTGAAAACCAAGTGACGACCTGCCAATCACACTGCTTGCTGCGGGTAAAGAGGTGGAAGGTATACGTCCAAAAGCATGTGTGACCGCTGTCCCCACAGTCACAGACGATGAAGAGCACACAGATGCACTTAATGGGGCAGATGGTGGTAGGCCCACCCCGCTAGCCCGCATTCTAGCATGGTGAGCTTCCCACTGCGACTTATGCTTTATGTCCATGTGGCGGTTCATACATAAAGTACTCAAGCTATTGAGTTTTTGGCCTCTATTCAGAGATTGGTGACAAATCTTGCAGATGACATGAGTTGGGATATCCTTGGCGCTGTCAAAGAAGGCCCAGGCTACACAAGGCTTAGAGCCCATGCGAGCTGCAGAGGCATCATGACTTGTCCTCAGAGGCAGAGTTGTGGCTGTGGATGCAGTTGTTGACGTGCTTCCAGTACTCCGTCTATGTCCAGGAAGGCACAACCTAACCTCATCGTCAGTAGCATCCTCCTCCACCTCCTTTGCTGACCTCATTGACTGGCTTACTGTGGGTTGACAGTAAGTGGGATCTCCAACCTCATCATCATCCTCTGTGTTCTCACACCCTCGTCCTCCTCAGAGACAACCTCTTCCTGCCTTGACCGAAAACTTGATTTGTCAATTCAATCCGGTATCTGAGTCTCATCAGCATCATCCTCCTTGTGTCCAGCAAGAATAGTTACTGTTAGGGAATGAGGGTCTACATGAAGGTCAGAACCTTCTTTTCTTCATCTGTGCCTGGATCAGACTCACAAAGCTTCTGGGAATCAGGGCAGATCATTAACTCGTCTGGACTCACTGCAGCTTTGGAGCTGACTTCTGATTCCCAGGCTATTGTGTGACTGAACAGCTCTGCAGATTCAACCATGCGTGTTACCCCAGACTGAGTAGGGCACCTGGAGAATTGGGAACTTGGAGGAATCAAGTGCAATTGGGCAGACACCTCAGATGACTGGAGGGTTTGTGATGTAGTAGTTGAGGTGGAGGAGAGACCACTTGATGGAGCAGTTGCGATCCATTCAAGCATCTGCTGTTTTTGTGCCTCATTTACAAGTGGCACCGATGCTCGTGTCTGTATGAAAGGGATCATATCCGATTTGCCACGTAAAGAAGTTGACATCTTACTTTGCCTGGAAGATTGTCTTTCTTCAGTAGATGTTAATGTAGATTTAGCATTTACCCCATGGACACAAACTTTTTTCCCTTTCCACCACGCCTACTCCCATTCCCACCAGCAGCAGGCCTTTTGCCACTCATTTTGTATGTGACAAAATTGGCAACTGTACAGTTGTTGGACAACAAAAAGCTGGATGTAAGTCAAGCAGAGGTGACTGAACCAAGACTGCTACTTGAACCCGAAGTGAGACCTGGGCAAGGTGCAGTTAAAAATTAGAAGTAACTAACTACGCAGGCGGTGTAGTAGATTGTATTAGAAGTGGCCTACACTACTTCTTTTTGTGGCACTGCTACTTGACCCGAAGTGAGATCTGGGCAAGGTGCAGGTAAAAATTAGTGCCAACTACACAGGCGGTGTAGCTTCTTTCACAAGTGGGCTATACCACTGTGTAAGTGACACTGCTACAGTACTAGCCCAAACAAACTGCCTGGACTAGCTGCAGCCAAAAAATGCCTACCTAAGACAGGTGGTGTAGCTTTCTTCACAGCAGTGCTACACTACCTGCCTTAAAGGATTCACAGAACTAGATGTGGCCAGATGCTGTGAAAAACACTTGCACAGCACTGGCACAACCCTGCCTGGCAAAAACTAATAGGGACTGCTCTAACCTAGCCCTAAAAAGGGCTGAAATTAAAACTAGTCCCTGCTTCTATGAAGTACACCTGAAAAAGGGCTGCTAGACTACTGGTCCCTAGTCCCTAATCCCTACTCCTATGAAGCAGCCCTCAAAAGGGCTGATACTCCTAAATTTCGCACCCTCCCTCCAGTCCCTACTCCCTAAACCTATCTATCTACCTTTGTGTTCGCTCACTAGCTGAATCAGAACACAATTGCTTGATTTCACTCTATATCGCCCACAGCAGCAGTAACAGTGCAGTCTGACACAGAGCTACAGCAATGAGCAAATGGTGGCGATCAGGAAAATGGCTGGGTCTTATAGGGCTATGACATGTGACTTACGCAGCTAATGATGCCTTACCTTGCTTGTGTGCAAAAAATGCACTTTGCTGTGTTTGTGTGTGATTGGCTGACAGCCTGCACCGCCCCACTGTATCTGCAGTTTGGAGGAAAAAAAAATGGAGATCGCTATTATTTCTGCAGCACTGGTACAAACCCCCCCCCCCCCTCACACTATACACAGAAACTGGAAATTCACATTCATTAACATGGTTAGGGTTAGGGTTAAGCTTTTGGTGATCGAAGCGTTATCGAACATAACCTCAAACTGCCGAATTTCAAGCTAATAGTTCTAAATCGTCTAATGAATCGAACACCGCCTAAAACAGCTCGAATTTGAGACTGCCGAACAATTTGAATCGAACACTGCTCATCTCTAAAGGCCCAGTTACACACACAGATATCTGTTCAGATATTGGTCTCAGATCTCTGGTTGCAGTGAAATCATGGACACATTGCTCCATTTTGTGGCTGTATACAAATGGAGCAATGCGTCCATGATTTCATTGCAACCAGAGATCTGTGACCAATATCTGACACAGATATCTGTGTGTGTAAATTGGCCTTAATTATCATAGTCATTTAATGAGGAACAGTTCCTCCTCATGTTCAAAAATTGGCCCTTTGAAATACCTCTCCTAAGGGCAAGGGGTGGTGACTATGCCATTCCAGAAGGTTATTGTTGTAAGAGGGCTTTCTTAACATGATGGTTGAAAGTTGACCCATTTTATCAATCTCAATGAATAGGTACAAAAATTAAATCTCATGTGAATTGATAGATAATGCACACAGGCTTTTTTCATAATTATTATTCAATGAAGCCACAAATTTGCCAAAGGTTTCAATCTTTCCTGTCCACAAAATCAAAATAAATCGCAGCCATATGGCTACCTTGGATATATGGTTTTCAAAGGTCTCACTGAAAACTTTGGTTTCTTCCCACCACCCAGGAAGACTTTAGAATTTGTAAGAGCATAGAGGCTCCCCATTGCAGACCTCCTGAGCTGGTACTTACCATCAAACATAAAATAACTAGATGGTGACCCGATTCTAACGCATTGGGTATTCTAGAATACCTTGTGAACAGGAGTGAACTGCGATACACTTACTGAAAGCCTTGTAGACAGGAGTGAAGTGCGTCACACTGACTGACAGCCTTGTAGACAGGAGTGAAGTTCATCATACTGACTGACAGCCTTGTAGACAGGAGAAAAGTTTGTGACACTGACTGACAGCCTTATAGACAGGAGTTAACTGCGTCACACTGACTGACAGCCTTGTAGAAAGGAGTGAAGTTCGTTACACTGACTGACAGCCTTGTAGAGAGGATTGAAGTTCATCATACTGACTGACAGCCTTGTAGACAGGAGTAAAGTTTGTGACACTGACTGACAGCCTTGTAGACAGGATTGAAGTTCGTCACACTGTCTGAGAGTCTTGTAGACAGGAGTAAAGTTCATGATACTGACTAACAGCCTTGTAGACAGGAGTGAACTGCGTCACACTGGCTGACAGCCTTGTAGACAGCATAGAACAGCGTCACGCTGACTGATAGCCTTGTAGACAGGAGTGAAGTTCGTCACACTGACTGACAGCCTTGTAGACAGGAGTGAACTGTGTCACACTGACTGACAGCCTTGTATACAAGAGTGAAGTTCGTCACACTGACTGACAGCCTTGTAGACAGGAGTGAAGTTCATCACACTGACTGACAGCCTTGCAGACAAGAGAGAAGTGTGTCACACTAACTGACAGCCTTATAGACAGGAGTGAAATTCGTCACACTGACTGACAGCCTTGCAGACAGGAGTGAAGTTCAAGACACTGACTGACTGCCTAGTAGACAGTAGTGAAGTTCGTGACACTGACTGACAGCCTTGTAGACAGGAGTAAGGTTTGTCACACTGACTAACAGCCTCGTGGACAGGAGTAAACTGCGTCACACTGACTGACAGCCTTGTAGACAGGATTGAACTTCGTCATGTTGACTGACAGCCTTGTAGACAGGAGTGAAGTTTGTCACACTGTCTGACAGCCTTGTAGACAGGAGTAAAGTTCGTGACATGGCTGACAGCCTTTAGACAGGGGTGAAGTTCGTCAGACTGGCTCACAGCCTTGTAGACAGGAGTAAAGTTCGTAACACTGGCTGACAGCCTTGTATACAGGAGAGAAGTTCATCACACTGACTGACAGCCTTGCAGACAAGAGAGAAGTGCGTCACACTGACTGACAGCCTTGTAGACAGGAGTGAACTGCGTCACACTGATTGACAGCCTTGTATACAAGAGAGAAGTTTGTCACACTGTCTGACAGCCTTGTAGACAGGAGTAAAGTTCGTGACATGGCTGACAGCCTTTAGACAGGGGTGAAGTTCGTCAGACTGGCTCACAGCCTTGTAGACAGGAGTAAAGTTCGTAACACTGGCTGACAGCCTTGTAGACAGGAGTGAAGTTCGTCACACCGACAGACAGCTTTGTAGACAGGAGTGAACTGTGTCACACTGACTGACAGCCTTGTAGACAGGATTGAACTGCGTTATGCTGACTGACAGCCTTGTAGACAGGAGTGAAGTTTGTCACACTGACTGACAGACTTGTAGACAGGAGAGAAGTGCGTCACACTGACTGACAGCCTTTTAGACAGGAGTGAAGTTCGTCACACTGACTGACAGCCTTGCAGACAGAAGTGAGTTGTGTCACACTGAATAACAGCCTCGTAGACAGGAGAGAAGTGCGTCACACTGACTGACAGCCTTGTAGACAGGAGTGAAGTTTGTCACACTGACTGACAGCTTTGTAGACAGGAGTGAAGTTCGTGACACTGACTGACAGCCTTGTAGACAGAAGTGAATTGCGTCACACTGACTAACAGCCTTGTAGACAGGAGTAAAGTTCGTGACACTGACTGACAGCCTTGTAGACAGGATTGAAGTTCGTCACACTGACTGACAGTCTTGTAGACAGGAGTAAAGTTCGTGATACTGACTGACAGCCTTGTAGATAGGAGTGAACTGCGTCACACTGGCTGACAGCCTTTCTAGACAGGATGAAACTGCGTCAGGCTGACTGACAGCCTTGTAGACACTAGTGAAGTTTGTCACACTGACTGACAGCCCTGTAGACAGGGGTGAAATGCATCACACTGAATTACAGCCTTGTATACAAGAGTGAAGTTCGTCACACTGACTGACAACCTTGTAGACAGGAGCGAAGTTCAGCACACTGACTGACAGCCTTGCAGACAGGAGAGAAGAGTGTCACATTGACTGACGGCCTTGTAGATAGGAGTGAACTGCGTCACACTGACTGACAGCCTTGTAGACAGGAGTGAAGTTTGTCACGCTGACTAACAGCCTTGTAGACAGGAGTGAACTGTGTCACACTGACTGACAGCCTTGTAGACAGGATTGAACTGCGTCATGCTGACTGACAGCCTTGTAGACAGGAGTGAAGTTTGTCACACTGACTGACAGCCTTGCAGACAGGAGTGAAGTTTGTCACACTGACTGACAGCCTTGTAGACAGGATTGAACTGCGTCATGCTGACTGACAGCCTTGTAGACAGGAGTGAAGTTTGTCACACTGACTGACAGCCTTGCAGACAGGAGTGAAGTTTGTCACACTGACTGACAGCCTTGTAGACTGAAGTGAGTTTTGTGTCTCACTGACTAACAGCCTTGTAGACAGGAGTGAAGTTCGTCACACTGACTGATAGCCTTGTAGACAGGAGTGAACTGCATCACACTGACTGACAGCCTTGTAGACAGGATTGAACTGCGTCATGCTGATTGACAGCCTTGTAGACTGGAGTGAAGTTCGTCACACTGACTTACAGACCTTATAGACAGGAGTAGGGAGTGAGGATGAGGAGGCTGTGACGATGGAGGAGGCTGTAAGGATGGAGAAGGTTGTGAGGATGGAGGAGGCTGTGAGGATGGGGAGGCTGTGAAGATGCTGTGAAGATGGGATAGGATGTGCCACAAGAAATGCTACGTTTGGCCAGATGCTGAAGGAGTACCTTGCAGATCGAACAACTGTACTGCGAGGTTCCTCTGTGCCTTACAATTATTGGGTCTCCAAGCTGGACACGTGGCATGAATTGGCTCTCTACGCCTTGGAAGTCCTGGACTGCCCTGCCGCTAGCGTTTTGTCAGAGCGTGTTTTCAGTGCCGCAGGTGGAATCATTACTGATAAACGCACCCGCCTGTCAACTGAAAATGCTGACAGGCTGACTCTGATTAAGATGAACAAGGGTTGGATTGGGCCAGACTTCACCACACCACCAACAAATGACAGCTGAATTTAAATTTTGTTATGGGAATTTGCCATGTACCTCCACTCATCCATGGGTACACACTTCTGGACTTTGGCTAATCGCTGGACTGCTCCTCCTTCTCCTCATGTGCCACCATGATGACCGTTACAATAGTTAGGCTGTTGTTTCAGGTATACCCCCAGTGGTAAATTTTTTCGCCCATTCTTTTAGAATGGGCATTACAACGACAGGAGACCCGCTCCTTTTCAATGGGAAAAATGTTTTGAGGCCCTCATGCATGTCTCTATCCAGGGACAATGTGGAGCCTCCCAATTTTTGGCTGCCCTGCCAAAGGGCTATACTACAATACACCCACTTCAGGTTTACAGGCCCTCCTGCATGTCTGTATCCAGGGTCATTGTTGAACCTCCCAATTTTTGGCTGCCCTGCCAAAGGGCTATACTACAATACACCCACTTCAGGTTTACAGGCCCTCCTGCACGTCTGTATCCAGGGTCATTGTTGAACTTCCCAATTTTTGGCTGCCCTGCCAAAGGGCTATACTACAATACCCCCACTTCAGGTTTACAGGCCCTCATGCATGTCTGTATGCATGGGTCATTGTTGAACCTCCCAATTTTTGGCTGCCCTGCCAAAGGGCTATACTACAATACACCCACTTCAGGTTTACAGGCCCTCATGCATGTCTGTATGCATGGGTCATTGTTGAACCTCCCAATTTTTGGCTGCCCTGCCATAGGGCTATGCTCCAATACACCCACTTCAGGTTTACAGGCCCTCATGCATGTCTGTATGCATGGGTCATTGTTGAACCTCCCAATTTTTGGCTGCCCTGCCAAAGGGCTATACTCCAATACACCCACTTCAGGTTTACAGGCCCTCATGCATGTCTCTATCCAGGGACAATGTGGAGCCTCCCAAATTTTGCCTGCCCTGCCAAAGGGCTATACTCCAATACACCCACTTCCTTACAATGAGCACTTCAGGTTTACAGGCCCTCATGCACATCTCTATCCAGGGGCATTGGTGAACCTCCCAATTTCGGACTGCCCTGGCAAAGGAAAATACTACAATAGACCCACTTCCTCAAAATGGGCACATTATGTCAAGACAGGGCTTCATGTACGTCTCTTCTCAGGGACATCGGAGTGCCGCACAATGTTTTCACGTAAAATCTTTCATGTAATCACAAAAAGTAACATACACCAGCTGTATCTCACTATTGGGTATGTGCCCTTAACATTTCCACCCTGAATATTCATTTTGGTGTCATTTTGGAAGGTTTTCTGGTGACTCCGTAAAATTGGCGTGAAACTCGGACAACATTGTTCACACCTGTGACTTTTGAGTGAGAAATGCTTCCAAGGGTCTTCCCCATGGTGTTGCCATGTCATTTGAGCACTCTTCTGAGACTTTTGTAACATTTTTAGGGTTTCTACATGCTGCCGGCAGTCATTTCATAAAAATACTCGGGTCTCCCATAGGATAATATTGAGCTCGGTGCTCGGGCCAAGTACACGAGTATCTTGGAATGCTCGGCCCGAGCTTCGAGAACCCGAGAATTTTAGTACTCGCTCATCACTAATGGCCACTTTACACACGGCTACATTTCTAGCTTATCCACAGGTAACTTACTGGCTGCAGTGCAATCATGGAGACATGGTTCTATCTTGTTGCTGTGTACAAATGGAATAATGTCTCCATGATTTCACTGCAGCCAGTAAGTTACCTGTGGATAAGCTAAAAATGTAGCCGTGTGTAAAGTGGCCATAACGGTTATACATACTAGATTCTTTGATAGAGTGTTGATCCAGGCAAAAAGTCTGATTGCCTTATGTGGAGTTAGGGCCGCTTTACACACACCAACTTCTGTGACCAACTTCTGAACAGATCTTTGGTTGCAGTGAAATCATGGACACATTGTTACATTTGTACACAGCCACAAAATGGAGCAATGTATCCATGATTTCACTGCAACCAGAGATCAGTTCAGAAGTTGGTCACAGAAGTTCGTGTGTAAAGCGGCCCTTAAGGTATCGTCACACGGGGAGATATCGCCGGCGATGTCGCCGAGATCTTCCTGTTCAGGCGATGTTGAAGTGACATCGCCTGTGAGTCACCGCGTGTAACAAGGCAACTGAACGGCGATTAATCTCTGTTTCTGAGTTCAGAGATTTCCCAACAGTGTCGGGAAATCAGGCGATTTAGCTTGAGCGATCAGGATGCCTACTGCCGTGTGACGCGCGATGTGTGTGTTCAGGCAATCCATTCTGTAGGCGTGGCAGGCATTTCGTTAGCCGCGCCCCATCTGCGGCACACCAAGTGCGTTCCGATAGGCTGCCCTTCGCCAAGGCGCCATATGTGATTATTCATGCGTGCATTACTACCCTCAACAAAGTGTCATTATAGAATTTTAATAAATGAGCGTCACTGAACTCTTCCTTTGGTGCGTTACTTCCTGCGTGTGTGTACGATAATCACATCGCTTACTACTGTCATCAGTGACGAATAAACTGCTGCTGTGTGTCGTGCTCCAGCATGGGGAGAGGCAGAGCTGTTGATCATGGTGGATCTAATGGACCGCTCAGATTATTGGTGCTGTATGCAGCATGAACATCCAATCAAGCATAAGCAGGCTGTGGTGCGCAGTGTCCAGCGGAGTGGTAGGGGTACGGTCTAATACTGTGTGGCATGTTTTGTTGGGAAAAATTCAGACCACATTGACGGTGAGGTGGTGCTGTGTGACACGGCGATCTGAAAAACCAACATCGCTTCAGGATTCTTTGAGGCGATTCCGGAATCGCCGGATCGACCAGGGTTGACGGAAAGATTGCTACGTGTGACATCTCACCAGCGATGCTGAAGCGATGTGCGCGTTCATGACATCGCACGCGACATCGCCGGCGATATCTCCCCGTGTGACGGTACCTTTAGGAAGGATTTTTTTTCCCCAATGTGGAGCTTAGTGTTGCCACATGTTTTTTTTTGCCTTTCTCTGGATTAACATGTTTGCTATAGGTTGAACTAGATGAACCTGAAATCTACCTTCAAGCTTAAAAACTAAAAAGTATGTATTACCTGAGACCCACCCACAGGTGGAGAGGTGTGTTCAGTCAGACACACACAAACTTACATGAATTAACCCTTCTCAGTATACAAACAACAACTTAAATGCATTAACTCTCTGTGCGATGCTGCAAGTTTCACCAAACCACTCAGAATTACATTGCAGCAGATCTCTGCCTGTGCAACACATACCGGTCATTTACAGTTGTGGCCAAAAGTACTGACACCCCTGCAATTCTGTCAGATAATACTCAGTTTCTTCCTGAAAATGATTGCAATCACAAATTCTTTGTTATTATTATCTTCATTTAATTTGTCTTCAATGAAAAAACACAAAAGAGAATGAAGCAAAAAGCAAAACATTGATCATTTCACACAAAACTCCAAAAATGGGCCGGACAAAAGTATTAGCACCCTCAGCCTAATACTTGGTTGCACAACCATTAGCCAAAATAACTGCGATCAACCGCTGCCGGTAACCATCAATGAGTTTCTTACAATGCTCTGCTGGAATTTTAGACCATTCTTCTTTGGCAAACTGCTCCAGGTCCCTGTTATTTGAAGGGTGCCTTCTCCAAACTGCCATTTTTAGATCTCTCCATAGGTGTTCTATGGGATTCAGGTCTGGACTCATTGCTGGCCAACTTAGAAGTCTCCAGTGCTTTCTCTCAAACAATTTTCTAGTGCTTTTTGAAGTGTGTTTTGGGTCATTGTCCTGCTGGAAGACCCATGACCTCTGAGGGAGACCCAGCTTTCTCACACTGGGCCCTACATTATGCTGCAAAATTTGTTGGTAGTCTTCACACTTCATAATGCCATGCACACGGTCAAGCAGTCCAGTGCCAGAGGCAGCAAAGCAATCCCAAAACATCAGGGAACCTCCGCCATGTTTGACTGTAGGGACCGTGTTCTTTTCTTTGAATGCCTCTTTTTTTCTCCTGTAAACTCTATGTTGATGCCTTTGCCCAAAAAGCTCTACTTTTGTCTCATCTGACCAGAGAACATTCTTCCAAAATGTTTTAGGCTTTCTCAGGTAAGTTTTGGCAAACTCCAGCCTGGCTTTTTTATGTCTCGGGATAAGAAGTGGGGTCTTCCTGGGTCTCCTACCATACAGTCTCTTTTCATTCAGACGCTGACGGATAGTACGGGTTGACACTGTTGTACCCTCGGACCGCAGGGCAGCTTGAACTTGTTTGGATGTTAGTCGAAGTTCTTTATCCACCATCCACACAATCTTGCGTTGAAATCTCTCGTCAATTTTTCATTTCCGTCCACATCTAGGGAGGTTAGCCACAGTGCCATGGGCTTTAAACTTCTTGATGACACTTCGCACGGTAGACACAGGAACATTCAGGTCTTTGGAGATGGACTTGTAGCCTTGAGGTTGCTCATGCTTCCTCACAATTTGGTTTCTCACGTACTCAGACAGTTCTTTGATCTTCTTTCTTTTCTCTATGCTCAATGTGGTACACACAAGTACACAGGACAGAGGTTGAGTCAACTTTAATCCATGTCAACTGGCTACAAGTGTGATTTAGTTATTGTCAACACCTGTTAGGTGCCAAAGGTAAGTTACAGGTGCTGTTAATTACACAAATTAGAGAAGCATCACATGATTTTTCTAACAGTGCCAATATTTTGGCCACCCCCTTTTTATGTTTGGTGTGGAATTATATCCAATTTGGCTTTAGGACAATTCTTTTTGTGTTTTTTCATTGAAGACAAATTAAATGAAGATAATTATACCAAATAATTTGTGATTGCAATAATTTTCAGGAAGAAACTGAGTATTATCTGACAGAATTGCAGGGATGTCAATACTTTTGGCCACAACTGTATAATGCAGCCAGTTACCACATCGCAATACATATTGTCACATCGCCATTGGACTCAGTGGCTGATGTTCCTGCCTCGGCCGCTGGGAGGCGCCGGATTCCATCGGCTGATGGTGCCGCTGATAGGAGGGCCTTGTCCTCATATGGACCTGCTCCTTCGACGTCTGCCTCTGTCGCTGAACGCCGCCGTGTTTCTCCTTTGGGTTATGTTGGTTGCAGAGGAGCGGGCCCTGCAGAGGTGTCTTATAGGCGCAGCCTTCGTTCTTCTGTCAGAAGTGGGGTGGTTGGTGCCAGTCGTGCATCACCATCTGGCCTGGTTCTACAGGCGGTCCGGATGAGATCATCAGGCTGTGAGCTCCAGCCTACGGGAGGTAACAGTGCCCTTCAAATACATTGGAGCCTGTCTTGCAGGCCGCCAGATATAGTCTTGGTTCCCCAGTGATATAGTGTGTGTTTAGTTTTGACTCTGACCTTTGCCTGGATTTTTGACTCTGCTACAGCCTGACGATTTTGTACCTTAGCGGTCCTCTCAGTTTTGACTCGGACTCCTGACTACATTTTTCGGGTCCTGATTTTTCCCTTCCTGGCGACCTTCCTGCTCTGCTGCTCATAATAGGCAGCTACCCCCTCAGCTCTGCTGTAATTCCAGATCCCTGTATAGGGGTTAAGGGTCTCGGGGTTTCTCGGGGTGCTGCCTTACCAGCAGCTCAGCTTAATAGCAGATGTTCGTCACACATATAAGTTTTAAATACTTTACTTGTTGCCTGCTTGCCTATAAGTCTATTTGCATACATGGCATTTTTTAGCATGGGCACATGTGCCCCATCATCTTCTGTATTGATGAGGTATTGTGTTATACTGTGAACATGGCCGCCATTAGACCCTTACAGGTCTTAATTATTAAGAGGCCCACCAATTATTTGAGGGGGTGTGGCTATCTGAACTGCCGTAGGGGGCCCGGGCGAGCTGAAGGGGGTGTGGCCGTTAGGAGCAAGGAGGCCGGCCCCCTTTGACCAGCACGCGGCTCTTTGCCAGAGAGCAGCACAGCGGCTGGTCAGAGAGCAGTCAAATGATGATTCACTAGACACAGGCTGGCTGCAGCAGCACAGCCTGTATACATAACATACCGCTGACTCTCTCAACTTGAGCAGCTCCGGCGGCACCCGACAGTGTGACTCAGTACACACACACACCAGACCGGCCCTCCACCCCCGCCCATCCACCCACCGTGACCCAGGACAAGAGTGACTTGGAGAGGGAGCAGGCAGACGCCACTACCTACTCACCCAGTCTCATGAGGTGGGGGACAGGCACAAGGGGATTGCAGGCACGGGGGGGGGGCATGCACAGAGGTGGAGGACAGGCATAGGGAATTGCAGGCATGGGGGAAGGGGGGGCATGCACAGAGGTGAGGCACAGTTGGGGTACAGGCACATTGGTGCCCATATAGACATGTGTGCACATGTGTGTACGATATATAGACATGAAAGGCAGTAATTCTGGAATTATTTTGGAGCGCTCAGTAAAGAGAAGCGGATACCAATAATTAAAGTAGACCTGTTTATTCTGGTTTGTCCACTACACACGTTTCAACAGCGGCCTGCTGTCTTCCTCAGGTGGGGTTTCTCTGGATTGCTGGTTGGGACAGCTTTGCACATAAATTAAGGTAATTTTTGGTGCTGTTCCAATTTTTCACTATTAATACAATATATTTTTGGGTGGAGGTGGAGCATGGGTGGAAGAGGAGCATGGGTGGAGGCGGAGTCAGTTAAACGCTGGGCGGAGTCTCAATGGAGCCCCCAAATTTTGGCAGTAAGGTGCCCCGAAATTCCTAGTGGCAGCCCTGACTGTGAAACATGCTTTGTCGGGATTTTCCTTCCTATTGTATTGCTGTATCACCTTCACGTGCATTCCACAGTGAAGTGCATGCATATACATTGCATAATTCTCTGAACTTCCACGGCCATTCTTTCCACCTTAGAAACGCATGTGCATAGTCTATTGTTATTTCTTGTCCGCAGACATTTTGTGAAGTATTTCAGAGTGCATCTAACAATAGAACAAATCACCATATTTCTCCCCTTGTATTTTGCTTATTTGTTCACAACTTGCTGTGATTTTAACTTTTTTGGTTCAACATTAAAAGATTATATATTATTTCTAAACTCTGTGTCTAATTATATGGTTTGTAAATCAGGCATATGATTTCCACCATTCAAATATTACCTTATTCTATCATGTGATCAGTTATTGCCCTTCCTTCTAGTATGGTATCCAATCTACTTTCACTTTGTCACTGTAGCGCCCAGGCTTTGGGGTACTCGGGGTCAGGCAGCAAGGGGGTTAACTTTGTCACGGGGAATGGCGGCCGCAACTGACCCCGTGTCCTAGGGTATCTTTTAAAAAGGGGGCGATATTTACAGGGGATTATTTACAAAGTTTGTCATCCTGAAGCCACCTGCAATTTCTGGTGATTTGCACCACAGTCCGCCGGAGGTAGATGGTATCGCGGCTAGGATGGTGAAGTTCTCCACAGGTAGGACTGGACCTCCGGGGCAGCGTTCCTGCAAGGAAACAAATTCTTGCAAAGAGAGCAAGCTGAGTCCAAAGTCACTGTTCCTCCGGGTACTTAACTGGCATTTGTATTAGTTGCATACAAAGTTACAGTACTGAATTCTTGATGGTGTGAGGACAGGTAACTGAACAGGTGGCTGCAAGTATATCTTAGGTGGCATGGGAGATTAACCCTTGGTGTGTGCCTTACTTGCTTCCCAGTGGTAGTGTGAAGTCTAGTTCCTTAAAGCCAACCTGACCTCCTTCTTTCTCTCTCCTTTGCTCCCGTCAGATAACCTTCTGCTGGCTGACCGCTCACCCATCAAGCGGTGCCTGGTACCCTCTCTTGGTCGCTCAGGTGCCCGGGAGAAGTGTAGACTCCGCATGTCTCCGGATTTTCTGTGGTCCTAAAGTATCCCACAGGTGCAGGCTCCGGTACCCGGTAAGCTGTCGGGGTTGAACTTTCTCAAGTTCTTCCTAACTCCCTTCTGGCTGTCTGCTCCTGGGATCTGTACTCAAGGCCTCTCTCTTGGTCCCTCAGCCGAGAGACCCTCTCCTTGTTCCTAGTCTGCCATTCTGCTCAACGACCTGGAGGCAAAGACCTCCTTGCTCCCCCTAAAGGTGATTTTATTCCCTCCCGGGTAACCTCCCACCGTGTAATCTAGTGTGGGGTGCTGGTTAATGGGTTCCACCCACCCTCCTATGATCCACCTGCTGCTGGAGTATCTGCACCTCTTTTACGGGTGCAGTACCCCTCTATGACGCCTGCTTGGCGGGGCGCCACATCACCTCTGCTGCATTGTCTGATTGCACTATTTCTATTGGTTGAGACATCTTTTATATATCCCATATCTGAATGTCTGTCACTTCTTTGAAAAAGCTCTATACGAAACATATGTCAGAGTCTGTGGCTCTTGGTTGGAGAAAGTTCCTGATATAATTGGCATAGTATGCATTTTGTACAAGTTGACACTATATTTATTGTATCCAAAGTAGTATTTATGTTGTATTATGTTTATGATATTTTAAATGCTATGATGCCCATATTTATATGTATTAGATAGTTTACACTACCAGCATCCTCTATCCAGATTTATTGTATTTTTTATCTTCCCTATTATATTTTATATTAATAGTATTTTGGAGTTAGCTTTCATCATTTCATTTTGCAGTATGAAATAAATGAATATCATATATGGATAGTATACAGTTGACAGAATACATGAATAGTTATTCATAATTCACATGATTTTTAATATGCTTGTGTTATCTTACCATACTCTCCGGCACTGACATCACCTCCCTGCTATCCAAAATTCCACACTGCCTGTCCGCCATTTCATCCTTCTTCTCCGCTCGTTTCCTCAAACTCAACATCGATAAAACCGAGTTCATCATCTCCCCCCCCCAAGTCACTCTTCCCCCCTACCCGACCTAACCATCACGGTCAACGACTGCATACTCTCACCTGTCCCCCACGCCAAGTGCCTCGGTGTAATCCTTGACTCTGCCCTCTCCTTCAAGCCACACATCCAGGCCCTCGCCACCTCCTGCCACCTCCAGCTTAAAAACATCTCACGGATCAGTTCCTTCCTTGACCATGACACTGCCAAAGCGCTTGTCCACGCCCTCATTATCTCCCGCCTCGACTACTGCAACCTCCTGTTCACCGGCCTCCAAGCTTCATCCCTTGCACCCCTCCGAACCATCCTCAATTCCGCTGCCCTACTCATCTACCTGTCACCCCGTTACTCCCCTGTCTCCCCCCCCTGCCAAGCCCTCCACTGGCTCCCTACTTCCCAGAGATCTCAGTTCAAAACCTTAACCCTGACATACAAGGCCATCCACAACCTGTCCCCTTTATAGATCTCCGACTTAGTCTCCTGATACCAACCCTTCACGCAATCGGTGCTCCTCTCAAGAACACCTTCTCTTCTCCCCCGAATCTCCACCACCCACAACCGCATACAAGACTTCTCTCGTGCATCTGCCATACTCTGGAACTCTCTTCCACACCACATCAGACACTCCCCGACCCTAGGAACCATCAAAAAAAACCTGAAGACCCACCTCTTCCTTCAAGCCTGTAACCCACACTGAGACATAATCCACTGCACCATCTCACCTCTCCCCCTCCTACTGTCTCCCACCCATGCCCTATAGACTGTGAGCCCTTGTGGACAGGATATCTGCCCTAATGTACCTGTATGATTTATTCGTCGTTATTTATGTTCTTGTCCTTGTTCTGCCCTTACACATGTAAAGCGCCATGGAACCAATGGCGCTATATAAATAAATAATAATAATAATTAAAAATAATATGTCGCACCCCGGGGAAGGGGTACTCGAAGCCGGGACCTCTCTTCGTCCTGAGTTTGACCAGGTACTTTACTCCACTGCTCAGGTCACACAACAACACAGTCACAGTTACTTGTTACAGCAGTTACTTGCAGTCCCGGTTAGCAGCTGCGACGGCTTGCCGGGGGGCACCCCCTTTCTAGTCCCTCTCCGGGCCTTGTTCACAGTTCCGAGTGCTATGGGCCAACAGTCGCGGGTCTTTTCCCGGGGGAGCTCATCCTGTCCCCCTGACTGTGGTCTAACGGCCTCTCCTTCGCTGCACCAGAGAATGGGTTCCGGGCATGAAGTCTCTTCACCCCGCCGGTTAATCTGTGGTTGGGGCATCTAGCTCCCGGCTACCTCAACAGGGCCGGCACCCAGGCTTCCCCCCCGTTGTCCCCACTCCTCTGGACACACTGTAAACCCCTCCTTCCTTCCCACCGGAGGCTGCCTGGGACCAGGACTAGCCATACGATGGCACAGACCATCGTGTCTGGGTTCTTTCACTCTCCACTCACAGTCTGTCAGCCTTTTTAGGTGTCTCGGCTTGGGAGTTCGGTACCTTCTTCTACAGCTCGACAGGAGCATGAACCTGTGCTCATTCTTGGAGCCCTCCCAACTTAGTGTTTCTAGGATTGACTCTAGTTCCTCCACCCCCTTTCCAGGCTCTTCTCTGGCTCTCCACCCTTCACTTCGCTCCCCCACTATCCCCTGCATGACATGGAATACTAAATCTAGGGATTGGGGGATGTGCTGGGCGTTGGTGTGAAGTGTCCCACCTACTAGTCCCAGCTGCAGTACCTTACTGTGGCCACCAGCCAGCAGAGGCGCCACACATACAACTATCCGTAAAATCCCCCATTGTGTTTCTTGATGTATACACTCTCTCCTTATAGATAAGGAATAAGAGGTGGCAGAAGGAGTAGTTTGACATAAGATGGCATGATCATTCTCCACATAGTGGTTATCTGCATATTATTGTTACAAAACGACTATTGATGTACCTTTAACATTATTTTGTTAATGAAATATAATAATAGGCATTTACTTTGTTATTGTAGGATCTATCCTATGATTTTATGATGTAGAAGCAAAGCTCAAACATACAAAGAGCATGGAAAACAATTTCATTATAATCAGTTGTGGTATTAACTCAACGTCGAATAAGAAAAGAATAAAAAAAAAGGTGTAAAACCTGACAGACTAGATTTCTTGCCTTCCTGCTTGTAAAATCAGGGCCACGTCACTACAGCAGCAAAGTCAGGGAATTCATTCAGCAATGCCAGAAACTGCTGAAGCTTGCAAGATGCCTATGAATACATGGCACGAAGACTAGAGAACTGGAGACCCAGTACTCCTGGGACTGAAATCTCATTCTGGCACAGAAGCGTGGGAGAGGTGCATGAAATAAACCCACTCATTCCTGCCTCACATCGAAGGCTCTTGGGGCTTTCTTTAACACAGAAACAAATCATTGCGCTAACTATCCACATGTCCAAATGACTACTACCGTATGAGAGGTCGCCGGTGGTTAGCTTCCATGATACACAACCAAAGATGCAACGAAGCATCCGAGATATTGCAGGGTGCTAGCTCATTCTATCACTGTGTACACACATAACATTATTAAACTGCCGCCATCTGTTCAGAGCCGCAGTAATTATGTCTGCATAATAATGAAACCTGGTTAAAGCCTCCCTCGTTAGAGCAGAAGGCAGCACATTGCAAAGCAGTAGCTTGTTAAGCATAAGTCAGAAAGATACAAATAAGGGGCTTTTAATCCGTGAGCCGTAAAAGAAGCCTGAATCATATCTGGGCACGCTCACTAGGGTGTGATAATATGCGTGGCAAAGCATACGTAAATAAAAATACCTATAATACAAGACGTTGTATCACTAACCCTTAGGGTACCGTTACACGTCGCAACATTGCTAGGCAATTTCACTGGCAATTTGCTGGTTGCAGTGAAATCATGGACACATTGTTCTATTTTGTTGCCATGTACAAATAGAACAATGTCTCCATGATTTCACAGCAAATTGCCAGTGAAATTGCATGCAATGTTGCGACATGTAACGGTACCCTTACCCAACAGGGCAAATATCTTTTTTTGTGTTTATTTTTCCTCCTCTTATTCCTAGAGTCATATATTTTTTTTATTTTCACATCTATGTAAGTAGATGGCGGTGCAGGAGCATACTCAGTGATAACAGTAGAAGAATGTTGTGATTTTGTAACCCCTTCACCACCAGACGATTTTCCATTGTTTTACATCCTTTTTTTTCCCCTTCTTCCAAGAGCCGTCATTTTTTATTTCTCTATCAACATACTCCGTAGGAGGGCAAGTTGTACTTTTGACATAAACCATTCATTTTACCATATAGTGTACTAGAAAACGGGAAAAAAATTCCAAGCGCTGTAAAACTGCAAAAAAAGTGGAATTCAAAAATACATTTTTGAGGCACCCATATGAGCTCCAACTCAATATACTGTCCCGCAAAGTAGGACCTGAACAGTATAACGGCCCCCACATTAGCTGTCACAGCATATAATGGCCCCCACAGTAGTATCAAACCAGTATAATAACCCCCACATTATGAGGGCCCTCACAATAGCCCCTACAATATATAAGTTGCTCGCTACCCCTTTGTCCATGATGCCCAGACATCATATTACAAGTTTTAGTTAAGGAATGGGAAGGTGCCGTAATTTTTTTGTATTAAAACGTAATGATTATATACACAATTATTTTTAATACAAAATTAAATACATTCATTTAATGGTTTTGTTTTTATTATTTTTTGGCAGCGAATGGGGCCTGCTATTTACATTTTCTGATGTGTACTGTCACTTATACACCTCAAATACTGCAGCGCCTGCACATAAGGTCAGACATCGACCACAGTCTCCTATCTCCTGCATTGTGCCCTGAGCATGCCCCCTGGGCATAAGCTGTGGGCTGCACTTTCCCCCTGTAACCACACCGTGTTCAGTGCGAATTGAGCGGTGACAGGGGTAGATGGAAATCAGGGAAACCGGAGAAAGTGGAGGCAGCGAAGGTCCAGTATGAGGTGAGTAGCAGCGGTGGGGAGCGGTAATCAGCAGCATGGGATCAATAGTGCAGTACGCAACTGTTGATCACCGCTCAAGCCTTCAGTCACTCTGCAGTTCAGAGTACAGGAGTTTAAATCACACTCTGTGCTCTAAATGTCTCGCCCCTGGTGGGGACTGTGGGGTACTCGGAAGTGGGCCTTCTCGTCGTCGTCTGGGGCTGCGGGATGTCACAGTGGTGTGACCCGGTCAGTAATCACCTCATCAGGCGAGAAGTAAAAATGGGAATTGTAAAAATGGATGAAAGAAAAATAAAAATAGTCGTGACACCACCCGTGGTTTGTAGCCAGATGTAGCCACCACTGAAGTCGGGACCTCTGGGGATGATGGAGATTGCTGCTGAGTTTTTGCGCCCTCCACAGGTATCACTGACCCCCAGGGCTTACCGCGTAGTGTGTGTGAATGTAATGCACAGTCTCGGTACCTTAGGGCAGACTCCTAGTGTCAGCTCATGGAATCGGTTTCCATCTCTCATGTACACAAACAAAGTCTCACACAGTTCTGAACTTTTACCGGGTGTACACTCATTAGATGTTACAGCAGAGTTCACTACAACAGCTGCTCCGATGCTGTATCAGCAGCTGGGATGGCTTGTCTGCGAAACCCCCTTTCATTTTCCTCTCAGGCCTCTCTCCTCTCTCTGTCACTAGCTACAGTTCAGTAGTCATGGGCTCTCTCTGGACACCCTTCTGGGTTTCCTAGCCCTAGTTCAACGGCCTTCCTTTCGCTGTGCTGGAGGTTAGGTCTCAGGACATAAAGACCCCACACCCCGCGGGGGTTTGTGGTTGGGGCATACAGCTTCCCTGTCACTTCAGCTGGCAGTCTGCTTTCAACCTGGTCCCTCGATGTCCCCGCTGACCTGGGTGCACCTTGGCCCCCTCTGTCTTCCTTCGGGTCTGGGTTCTTTCTGTCTTTTGTCTCTGGCTGACAAGTGTTACTCTTGTTCTCTCACTACTTCTCCTTCTCCACTCAAGTAACCTCAAAGGCCTCTGGTGTTGTGTGGCTGTCCTTTTTGTGTTTGTGTTCGGTTCACACCCCTTACCGTGTCCACCCTCCACCTCCACCTTCCTCCTCCCAATATCCTATTGCTAGACATGAAGTAACTTAGGATTGGGAATGTGTTGAGTGTATGTGTCAGGTGACTTACTTACCAGTCCCAGCTGCTGCTCCATCTCGTGGCGACCGGCCCGCAGGGGCGCCACATAAACACTCGTCTCCTGGGTGGTGTTGCATCGGGAACCAGGTCAATAGGGCAATCATACGGATGATGAGGTAGGAGGACCTCAGCCTCTGTCTTGTTGAAGACGTTCGCGTACTGCCAATAGGCAGCCGATAAACCAGGAAGAACAGCAGACAATTGCGGGGAACAAGGTGGCAGAATGGTCAGAAGGCATCTCTCTTGGCAGAGAGGACCCCACCACAGCATGTCCGTAGAGCGCCAGTCCGCGACAGGTTCATGAGCCTGGAGCCAGGGAAGTCTGATAAGCAGGGCGTGGGAAAGACCGGTCAAAACATAGAAGGCAATCCTTTCACAGTGTAGAGTCCCGAACTGCACCTCGACCTCCTCTGTCACCTTGGTGACGATCTCCTGCAGTGGTCTGCCATCCACCGACGTAATTAAGCGAGGAGTCAACGGAGGTATTACGGGAACTCCAAGCCAAGTAACCGCCTCTTGCCTACTGAAGTTTCCTGCTGCCCCAGAATCCATGCAGGTTAGCTCGGAGAACAGTACAGGCATAGGCCGTGAGCCAGCCTCTCCTCTCGGCGTTGTTCCGCCATCCTGACCCGATCCATCTGCATGGGTTCGGCAGACGCCATGGCCCGTGGACAGGACGGACTGCGTTTAGAGGAAAGGGATCTCCCTGGCAGATTCATGGGAGAATTCCTGGAAATGCAAATCGATGCGAGTGGCTAGTGAGATCAGGTCTTCCAGTTCATCTGGGGTATCCCGACCTGCGAGTTCGTCCTTTATCATGCCGGACAGGCCACGCCAGAAAGCTCAAGTCCGCATCTCATTATTTAAGCCCAACTCGGAGGAGAGGGTGCGGAAGCGAATGGTGTATTGCCCAATGGTTTGGGTCCCTTGACGGAGGTTGAAGAGGGACTCTGTAATAGATGTGACCTGGCCGGGTTCATCGAAGACCTTACAAAGCGTCTCCAGAAAGATCGACAAGTGAGAGACTGCAGGGTCATCACGCTCCCATAGAGGGTTAACCTACAACAGGGCCTCGCCCTCCAGGTGGGACACCACAAAGGCCACCCTGGCCTGATCAGTGGGGTAGGTACTGCTGTGACAGCAGTTCAAAGTGTATACGGTACGGATTGAGGAACCTGCGTCACATCTTGGGGTCACCGCTGTATCTAAGCAGTTTTCCAAGGCGAGGCGGAGGATTCGGGACACCTCCCAGGGACTGGTCATAGGATGCGGCCTGAGCCGAGGCAGTTGTTGCAGACTGCATGGAGACCAGACGATCGTCCACCAAGGACATATAGGACAGCATGCGAGACTGCGTGTCTCATTGAACGGACAGCTCCTACTGTAGGCTCGCGAGCTGAGTGGCTGACATTGGGTTGGAGGTCTGGAGAGAGGCTAACCGAGTATCCATGGACTGAAGGAAAGCCATAATACGGTTCTGATTCTCCTGAAGATAAGCCAGCTCCTTTTGCGCTGAGAACGGGGTACCAGCAGGGTCCATGGCCTGATTATTCTGTCACGCTTCCGGGAAAGGCGCCCTAGAGTGGACCTATTGGGCCATGGCACCAAACTCCTCTGGATGAGCTGGTCCTAGTTTATCCAACGCCTATACAGGGATTGTCAGGGGCAAGCCCATCGGGTCTACATACCACAACTGTTAGTACCAGGGGGGCGGCTCGTAGGGTTAGCCTATTCTACGGTAAGGCTAAGAAGGATCTGAGGCACTAGAGCCTGGGTCTAGAAGAGCTGGAACGTTTTGCACCGTTCCACAATAATCAGGCACCTCCCAGCAGTGGAGCGGTGGACGAACAGCTATTAGCCAAGGGGAGTGTAAGGCTGAGCCATGCCGGACCCTAGATTTACAGGGGATGAGCGCGGCCACGCCCAGGGCACCGCTCATTACACCGTCCATTGTAGTGGGCTGGTGTGTGAACCCGGTGACCGGCAGACAGGAAGGGGACCCGGAGGTGGCTCCGAGACACAGCATGCCTGGATGCCAGATGCCTGACCAGCAGCACAGCAGAGAATGCAAAACCAGGAAAGGTGAGCTGGGAAGCGGTGCCAGGGAACCTAAAAAATGTTGCTTTAGCAACAAATTTATCACATTTCTGACTCCAAAACATACAGTTTGTTACCTACTTTTTTTAAAAGCGAGGCAATATCCCACATGTAGCCAAAAAGTTCTGTTTGGGACAAACATCAGGGCTCAGAAGAGAGGGCAATATTTGAATTTTGGAAAGCAAACTTGGCTAAAATAGATAGTTTGCACCATAGCACATTTGCAGAGCCCCTGAGGTAACAAAATATCAGAAACCCCAACAGGGGATTGTATTTTGGAAGCTAGCCCCATCAAGGAATTTATGTAGGGTTGAGTTGAGCATTTTGAACCCATAGGTGTTTCATTGAACTTTTTAAAATTGGGATGTGAAAAAGCACATTTCATTTGAATAGATCGTGGGCTCCATTAGCTGAGCCCCTGAGGTGCTGGATCAGCAGAAACCCCACAAGTATTGGAGACCTCACAGCTAAAATAATTCATCTAGGGT
>JARQOC010000004.1:453078639-453147996 GCA_033576535.1 Allobates femoralis
ACTGCCATGTGTGACCCTAGGCTTTGCCTGCAGTAACTATTCTGTTGCATCCACGCCATGCTCTTTTTCTGGAGCATTAGAAATATGCAAGGTTTTTGCCCATACATTGTGTTCCCATATATTTAGCAACCCCATACATGCCCAACTTGAGCTTCTGTAGACACATACCCCTTAAATTGTTAACTATGCTCTCCCCACTAAAATAATGGCACACATGTGGTCTCTTACTGTGGTACAGGCACAGTGAGGCTCAGGTACTTTTCAAGATTCTTTGTTCTACAAGTATCGTTAGAGCTCCTTTTATTTCCAGTGACAGATGACTGATCTGAGTGGGAGCTGAATTTGTGTGGGATAAGATAGGTATTTTATTGGTAAAATTTTGGGTTACAAAACATTTTTGGATCATGTAATATGATTACTGGTACCGTAAGTGATGGGAGATATGTTTCAGCCAGGTTTATGAACTCTGTTATGTGAGCTAGGGCTGATTCAGCATGTTCCTCCCTCCTTGAGGTGTGGTCAGAGAAGTTAAATGATCACCTCTGTTTTTTTTTCTTTGGTGTGAGTTTGATCCCCAGTTTAGTTGTTTTTTCATATGGTTTATGACAGAAATAAACCAGACGTTTACCCGGCAAGGCTTCCTGTGTCTACCTGGAATTGGCAGCCCGTGAGTGGCTCTATCACACTTGCGAGAGAATGCGGGCATAGACCCCTAGGAAGCGCCTGGATTCACTACAAACGACCTGTATGTCCTGGGTGAAGGCAGCCACAAGCCTGCAAACACAGTCAGACGGCATGGAGGACCTGATTAAGCACTTAGTGCAGATTCAACAGCAACAGCAGCAGCAGCAACACCAACAACAGCTTGCGCAACAGGAAACAAATCAACTCTTGATTCAGCAGTTGCAGCAGCAGCGGGAGCAGAAACAGGAACTCCTGACTGAGCTAGTCCATGCAAGGGCAGCTGGCCCGTCCCCAGGTCCAGATGAGGATTCCGGCGTCAGGAAGGCGGTAAGACGGGCACTCCAAAAGATGACCCCGGGGTGTTGAAGCCTTTTTGACGATTTTTGAGAGGGTCGCAAAGCGAGAAAAAACTGCCACCGCCACAGTGGGCGGAGGTGTTGGCGCCATTTTTAACGGGAGAGCCCCAAAAAGCTTATTATGACCTGGCTTTACAGGACACTCGGGAGTATGGGAAGCTAAAGACTGAGATTTTAGCCCGCCTGGGTGTGACTATGACTGTTAGAGCTCAGCGGGTCAATCAACAAACCCCCCCGCTCCCAGATGTTTGACTTGCTACATCTCATGCAAAAATGGCTGCAGCCGGAAACCTCCACACCAGCGCAAATGGTGGAGCGGGTGGAAATGGACAGATTTGTGCATGCCCTCCCAAAGCCAGTGCAAACCTGGGTTGCTCAGGGTGACCCCCAGAATGCCAATGACCTGGTGGGACTGGTGGAGAGGTACCAGGTGGTGGAGAATACCCAGGGGAAGCCACAGGACTTGCCATCTAAATATTGGGGGGTACAAACCACGTCCGACACCCAAAGGAAGGGTAATAGAGCCACGGGTGGAGGGAGCCCGAGGTCACAAGGGGCAAGTGGAGGCGTAACAAAACCTCCAGCTGGTCCGTTAATCTGTTGGAGGTGTCAAGGCCCTGGTCATGTAGCCGCCCGTTGTCCCCTGACTACTGAGCAAATGGACTGTAGCCTGGGTCGGCGCTCCTCATATTATGCTTACCCGGTCTGCAGCATTGACAGGGAACCCAGAGAGGGCCCGCAGGCATGTCTTGTGGATGTGAATGGGGCCTGAGTAACGGGACTCTTGAACTCCAGGAGTTTGGTGACCCTGGTGAGGGCCACACTTCCCCATCGACTGATACCAGGTAAAAAGGTGGGTGTCCGCTGTATCCATGGAGATACCAAGAACTACCCCGTTGCTCTATTGTCACCATAAAAACAAACTGCGGGACTAAGTCACATGAAGTTGGGGTTGGTGGAAAACTTATTGCACCCGGTGATAATCGGGCGGGACTTTACTTTGTTTTGGGACTTGTGGGAAAAGGGTCCTGGTGAAGGACAGTCAGCCCAGCCAGAGACAGTGCCACTATATGAGTGAAACTGTTAATTGTTGGACTATTGATTATAGAGACAGTGCCACTGCAGGACGCAGATGAGTTTCCCCTGGGAGTGCTGCTTGGTGACGAGAATGAGCCGGAGTCCCATGAAGCCGACTTCCTGGAGTTGATGACATCCAGCGAGAATTTTGGAGGAGGAGGCCAGGTATTTGGGTTATGTTGTCGGTAGAGGCCAGATCAAGCCACAACTAAATAAAGTGGAGGCAATCCAGAGGTGGCCACAACCCCTCTCTAAAAAGCAAGTCAGAGCCTTCCTGGGACTTGTCGGATATTACCGGTGATTCATCCCGAACTTTGCTGTGAAAGCCGCTCCCTTGACTGACCTCCTTAAGGGCACGAAGTCCTCCATGGCCAAGTGGACTTCGGAAGCTGAGACGGCTTTCCAGGACCTAAAGTCAGCTCTGTGTAACCGACTGGTCCTAATGGCACCAGATTTCAGCAGGGAGTTTGTACTCCAGACCGACGCGTCAAAGGTCGGGCTAGGAGCTGTCCTGTCCCAGGTAGTACATGGCAAAGAACATCCAATCCTGTACCTTAGTAGAAAGTTGTCGTCCTGCGAAAAAAACTATGCTATTGTAGAAAAGGAGTGTTTGGCCATCAAATGGGCGGTGGACGCTTTACGGTATTACCTCCTAGGGCGACAGTTTAGGCTGGTGTCAGATCATGCGCCCCTGACGTGGCTGAGGGACAGATGGGGAAATAATGCCAGAGTGACCCGGTGGTTTTTGGCTCTTCAAGATTTCACTTTCCATGTTGAGTACAGGCCCGGGAAATTCCATGGGACTGCCGATGCCCTGTCTAGGTTCCCTTGTTTGGTGTCCGATGGTGCCCAAACCTCCGGCTTTGGGCTAAGGGGGTAAATGTGTAATATGATTACTGGTACCGTAAGTGATGGGAGATATGTTTCAGCCAGGTGGATGAACTCTGTTATGTGTGCTGGGGCTGATTCAGCATGTTCCTCCCTCCCTGAGGTGTGGTCAGAGAAGTTAAATGATCACCTCTGTTTTTTTTTTCTTTGGTGTGAGTTTAGTGTGCAGCAAAGCAGTGTGCAGCTCTGAGCCTAAGAAGCTGATCCCCAGTTTAGTTGTTTTTTCATATGGTTTATGACAGAAATAAACCAGACGTTTACCCGGCAAGGCTTCCTGTGTCTACCTGGAATTGGCAGCCCGTGAGTGGCTCTATCACACTTGCGAGAGAATGCGGGCATAGACCCCTAGGAAGCGCCTGGATTCACTACAAACGACCTGTATGTCCTGGGTGAAGGCAGCCACAAGCCTGCAAACACAGTCAGACGGCATGGAGGACCTGATTAAGCACTTAGTGCAGATTCAACAGCAACAGCAGCAGCAGCAACACCAACAACAGCTTGCGCAACAGGAAACAAATCAACTCTTGATTCAGCAGTTGCAGCAGCAGCGGGAGCAGAAACAGGAACTCCTGACTGAGCTAGTCCATGCAAGGGCAGCTGGCCCGTCCCCAGGTCCAGATGAGGATTCCGGCGTCAGGAAGGCGGTAAGACGGGCACTCCAAAAGATGACCCCGGGGTGTTGAAGCCTTTTTGACGATTTTTGAGAGGGTCGCAAAGCGAGAAAAACTGCCACCGCCACAGTGGGCGGAGGTGTTGGCGCCATTTTTAACGGGAGAGCCCCAAAAAGCTTATTATGACCTGGCTTTACAGGACACTCGGGAGTATGGGAAGCTAAAGACTGAGATTTTAGCCCGCCTGGGTGTGACTATGACTGTTAGAGCTCAGCGGGTCAATCAACAAACCCCCCCGCTCCCAGATGTTTGACTTGCTACATCTCATGCAAAAATGGCTGCAGCCGGAAACCTCCACACCAGCGCAAATGGTGGAGCGGGTGGTAATGGACAGATTTGTGCATGCCCTCCCAAAGCCAGTGCAAACCTGGGTTGCTCAGGGTGACCCCCAGAATGCCAATGACCTGGTGGGACTGGTGGAGAGGTACCAGGTGGTGGAGAATACCCAGGGGAAGCCACAGGACTTGCCATCTAAATATTGGGGGGTACAAACCACGTCCGACACCCAAAGGAAGGGTAATAGAGCCACGGGTGGAGGGAGCCCGAGGTCACAAGGGGCAAGTGGAGGCGTAACAAAACCTCCAGCTGGTCCGTTAATCTGTTGGAGGTGTCAAGGCCCTGGTCATGTAGCCGCCCGTTGTCCCCTGACTACTGAGCAAATGGACTGTAGCCTGGGTCGGCGCTCCTCATATTATGCTTACCCGGTCTGCAGCATTGACAGGGAACCCAGAGAGGGCCCGCAGGCATGTCTTGTGGATGTGAATGGGGCCTGAGTAACGGGACTCTTGAACTCCAGGAGTTTGGTGACCCTGGTGAGGGCCACACTTCCCCATCGACTGATACCAGGTAAAAAGGTGGGTGTCCGCTGTATCCATGGAGATACCAAGAACTACCCCGTTGCTCTATTGTCACCATAAAAACAAACTGCGGGACTAAGTCACATGAAGTTGGGGTTGGTGGAAAACTTATTGCACCCGGTGATAATCGGGCGGGACTTTACTTTGTTTTGGGACTTGTGGGAAAAGGGTCCTGGTGAAGGACAGTCAGCCCAGCCAGAGACAGTGCCACTATATGAGTGAAACTGTTAATTGTTGGACTATTGATTATAGAGACAGTGCCACTGCAGGACGCAGATGAGTTTCCCCTGGGAGTGCTGCTTGGTGACGAGAATGAGCCGGAGTCCCATGAAGCCGACTTCCTGGAGTTGATGACATCCAGCGAGAATTTTGGAGGAGGAGGCCAGGTATTTGGGTTATGTTGTCGGTAGAGGCCAGATCAAGCCACAACTAAATAAAGTGGAGGCAATCCAGAGGTGGCCACAACCCCTCTCTAAAAAGCAAGTCAGAGCCTTCCTGGGACTTGTCGGATATTACCGGTGATTCATCCCGAACTTTGCTGTGAAAGCCGCTCCCTTGACTGACCTCCTTAAGGGCACGAAGTCCTCCATGGCCAAGTGGACTTCGGAAGCTGAGACGGCTTTCCAGGACCTAAAGTCAGCTCTGTGTAACCGACTGGTCCTAATGGCACCAGATTTCAGCAGGGAGTTTGTACTCCAGACCGACGCGTCAAAGGTCGGGCTAGGAGCTGTCCTGTCCCAGGTAGTACATGGCAAAGAACATCCAATCCTGTACCTTAGTAGAAAGTTGTCGTCCTGCGAAAAAAACTATGCTATTGTAGAAAAGGAGTGTTTGGCCATCAAATGGGCGGTGGACGCTTTACGGTATTACCTCCTAGGGCGACAGTTTAGGCTGGTGTCAGATCATGCGCCCCTGACGTGGCTGAGGGACAGATGGGGAAATAATGCCAGAGTGACCCGGTGGTTTTTGGCTCTTCGAGATTTCACTTTCCATGTTGAGTACAGGCCCGGGAAATTCCATGGGACTGCCGATGCCCTGTCTAGGTTCCCTTGTTTGGTGTCCGATGGTGCCCAAACCTCCGGCTTTGGGCTAAGGGGGTAAATGTGTAATATGATTACTGGTACCGTAAGTGATGGGAGATATGTTTCAGCCAGGTGGATGAACTCTGTTATGTGTGCTGGGGCTGATTCAGCATGTTCCTCCCTCCCTGAGGTGTGGTCAGAGAAGTTAAATGATCACCTCTGTTTTTTTTTCTTTGGTGTGAGTTTAGTGTGCAGCAAAGCAGTGTGCAGCTCTGAGCCTAAGAAGCTGATCCCCAGTTTAGTTGTTTTTTCATATGGTTTATGACAGAAATAAACCAGACCTTTACCTGGCAAGGCTTCCTGTGTCTACCTGGAATTGGCAGCCCGTGAGTGGCTCTATCACAGATCACTTGCAGTATAATGCTGGGATCACTTTCTTGTGTTCTGTGATGTGCTCTTACATCAGGGTTTCTATGTACAGTAAATCCCTCAAAAATGTAATTCAAATGAAACCCCCAATGGAATCACTCTCTAATGAGACAGAAGCAAACACTTTTGACTTTGTTTGGCTTCTGTTTCGCTGGTGTCCATCTATTAAGGTGTTCACAGAATTGGCGTTGTTCCACATTTGTGCACTAAAATGATGGGACACCACCGCAACAGAGAACAGACTCCAGAGTGGCTCCATCGGCCTCATTATAGTGAGAGATTTCAAAGGGATTTTGCATTAATCACGATTTCTGGGATTTACACGGAAACCTCAATATAAGTGCTCAGTAGAGAGAGCAGGATAAATGTCAAATGTGCCTTATTTTGATTTCTTGGGACACAGAATGAATAAATAGACAGCAGTACAGAATAGTTCTTATTTTTATTTTTGAGCAGTTCACCATGATGTGTTATTAGTTGGATTTATTCTTCAGATCGGTGCGATTACAACGATACCAGGTTTATATGTTTTTTTATGTTTTGCTTCTATCACACGGTTAAAATGATTTTTTTTATAAGCAATAGTTTTTCAACAGCAATATTATAAGAGCTGTAATTTTCTTATGTTCTGGCAAAGAAGGCTGTATAAGGTATTATTTTTTGCGCCATGAGTTGGAGATTTTTGGTATCATTTTGATAAGCATAACAATTTTTGATCACTTTTATTCCGATTGTTCAGATGAAGAATGAACAAAAACCAGCAGTTCACAATTGTTTCGTCATTGCCTGCGACGAACACAGGAAACCGGAAGAGGACGCATGAAGATGGAGGATCGGGGATGTCGGCAGCGGCGGGCGCGGACGGCAGCGGGACAGTGATAAGTATATTTTACTTTACAGGTGACCGGAGCAAGGCTGGGGGGGGGCCCTGGATTACTGAGGCTGCTGGGGCTGCTGTGGCTGCTGTATACCGTCACTGACTCGCGTATAAGCCGAGGGGGGTACTTTTCAGCCCAATTTTTGGGCTGAAAAACTCGGCTTATACGCGAGTATATACGGTATGTGCACAGTATGTTTCTTTGTTTATTTTTGCTTTAACACAAAAGCTGTGTTTTTAGTGGCGAAACAGATTTTCATCTCTTTTATGTGTTTTTTTGAGTGAATTGTTACTTTTTTACATGTTTTCTTTAACTTTTTATAACTTTTTAACTTAGTTCCACTGTAGGACATGATTTTTTTTTTTAGTTTGATCACTGGTCTGATGCACTGCTGTATTAGTATTGTATACTGTATTAGTATATAGCAATGCATGAGACTTGTCAATGATTCACTTACTGTGCCCGAAGACCCTGCTTATAGCAGGTTCTTACAGGCTACTATACCCTGGGGTCATCAGATGACCTCAGGGTACCATAGCAACAATTGGCACCCGTTAAAAAGCGGCACTGAGGAATAAATGCCCTTAGCTGCTGCCGTTAAAACACGGTGGTCGTTAATGGGTTAACAATCTTTGTAAAGAAAATGATTTGTGTTGTTATTATCTAATACTTTTAACCATACTATTTTACTATCTTACTATGGACAGAGTTGTATAAGGGTTTGTTATTTTGCGTTGGTACAACATTGAAGTGCATAATACATTTATTTAGCGTTTTATTGAAGTTTATGGTGGCTTGCACTGACTAAAAAATAGTAATTCTGGTGATTTCAAAATAGCAGTTTGTGGATGAAAATACAAAAATCTAATCCACTTTCCTGGTACTGTACAACATTTTGGTTTTCCTGTCCTAAAATCTGGATGGAATACGAAATGTTTGAGCATACTAAAACAGTAGATGTTTTTACCTTCAATAATCACAAACTGATATTTAAGATAACATGTGGGCATCGTTACAATGTTTTTTAATTATCAACTAGTTGGGGGCCCGATGCTATCACATTGGGAGATTGTAAACTGTGTGTGATTAGTTGAAGTATGTTAATGGTACCTCAGCTATGTCCTTGAATAGTATTTTCATAATGGGTAAAATGTGGTGTGTGAAGTGCATTTCTTACACAGAACGACATTGTAAACGATATTGCTGATCAGTCACGGGTTTGGAGGCGTACCAGGGCTGTCGTTGCGACCTCGTTGCGTGTGACTGTGGCAAGTTGGGACGATAAATCACTGGATCGGAGTTGACAGGTTTACTAACATGTTGGAAAACCTGACGATCTCAACTCCATCAACCTGCTGTATCGTTCTGTGTGACACCGCAATAGCGATGTCATGGACGACTTCGCCCATTCACAGCAATGAGCAGGGATTGTTTGCAGGGTTGGCGAATGATACCTGCTCCCAGCATCGTTGGTGAGTTGTTCACGATATCTAGACTTGTGACATCTCACCAGCGATGTTGAAATGATGTCAAAAACGACCGCGCGCCCACGAGATCGTTGCGGACATGTCTTGCCGTATAACGGTACCTTAATATGTACTACTAGTAAAAAGGCCCGATGCAATTGCATCGGGAGCGCGGTGAAATTAATTGTGTGTATACAGGCGGGTCAGTGGGTAGCAGAGTATACAGGGGGCTCTGTGGGTAGCAGAGTATGCAGGCGGCTCTGTGGGTAGCAGAGTATACAGGCGGGTCTGTGGGTAGCAGAGTATGCAGGCGGCTGTGTGGGTAGCAGAGTATACAGGCGGCTCTGTGGGTAGCAGAGTATACAGGCGGCTCTGTGGGTAGCAGAGTATACAGGCGGTTCTGTGGGTAGCAGAGTATACAGGCGGTTCTGTGGGTAGCAGAGTATACAGGCGGCTCTGTGGGTAGCAGTGTATAGAGGCGGCTCTGTGGGTAGCAGAGTATAGAGGCGGCTCTGTGGGTAGCAGAGTATATAGGCGGCTGTGTGGGTAGCAGAGTATGGAGGCGGCTCTGTGGGTAGCAGAGTATGGAGGCGGCTCTGTGGGTAGCAGAGTATGGAGGCGGCTCTGTGGGTAGCAGAGTATGCAGGCTGCTCTGTCGGTAGCAGAGTATGCAGGCTGCTCTATCGGTAGCAGAGTATGCAGGCTGCTCTGTCGGTAGCAGAGTATACAGGCGGCTCTGTGGGTAGCAGAGTATACAGGCGGCTCTGTGGGTAGCAGAGTATAGAGGCGGCTGTGTGGGTAGCAGAGTATAGAGGCGGCTCTGTGGGTAGCAGAGTATACAGGCGGTTCTGTGGGTAGCAGAGTATAGAGGCGGCTGTGTGGGTAGCAGAGTATAGAGGTGGCTCTGTGGTGGAGGGGTGAGGAGAGAAGCGGCTCTGTGGTGGAGGGGTGAGGAGAGAAGCGGCTTTGTGGTGGAGGGGTGAGGAGAGAAGCGGCTCAGTGATGGAGGGGTGAGGAGAGAAGCGGCTCAGTGGCGGAGGGGTGAGGAGAGAAGCGGCTCAGTGGTGGAGGGGTGAGGGGAGAAACGGCTCTGTGGTGGAGGGGTGAGGAGAGAAGCGGCTCTGTGGTGGAGGGGTGAGGAGAGAAGCGAGTCTGTGGTGGAGGGGTGAGGAGAGAAGCGGCTCTGGCCTGGAGGGGTGAGGAGGGAAGCGGCTCTGGCCTGGAGGGGTGAGGAGGGAAGCGGCTCTGGCCTGGAGGGGTGAGGAGAGAAGCGGCTCTGGGCTGGAGGGGTGAAGAGAGAAGCGGCTCTGGGCTGGAGGGGTGAGGAGAGAAGCGGCTCTGGGCTGGAGGGGTGAGGAGAGAAGCGGCTCTGGGCTGGAGGGGTGAGGAGAGAAGCGGCTCTGGGCTGGAGGGGTGAGGAGAGAAGCGGCTCTGTTTACAACACAGCGCCCAATCCACTTGCAGGGGCGGCGGCGGCCAATGGGAGTGAGCGGGGCGTGTGAGGCTTTGGAGGCAGAGACGCCCCGCTCACTCCCATTGGCTGGCGCCTGGCACAGGACGACGTCAGTGGGTTGCGGCAGGCGGCCACAGGCCCTAGACGGCAAGTCCAGCAGCAGCGAGGCCCCATCAGTGAGCGAGGGGCGGAAGGCACCGGCGGCATCCGGGCAGCGTCGACTTCGTGGCGGGGCCAAGGGTTGGCAGGATGGCGGTGGTGTGAGGTAGTGCGGCTGCGGCTCGCGATGACGCAAGCGTCATCGCTCGCAGTGCCACAAAGGATTATGGGATTCGGCTTCAACGGGCGAATCCCAAACTGGTGATTATATAAGTAGATATGTGTATAAACTGTATCTGTACATCTATCTATATATGTGTATATACAGTATATGTACATCTCTCTATATATGTGTATATACTGTATATATATATCTGTGTGTATATGTGTATATACTGTATATATATGTGTATATACTGTATATCTATGTGTATATACTGTATATATATATATGTGTATATACTGTATATCTATATATGTGTTGTGTATATAGTGTATATGTATATGTGGGTATATAGTGTATGTCTGTGTATATACTGTATATCTATATGTGAGTATACACTGTATATCTATGTATATGTGTATATACTGTATATCTATGTATGTGTATATACTGTGTATCTATCAATATGTGTGTATATAGTGTATATCTACATGTATATATGTGTATATACTGTATATGTATGTGTGTATATACTGTATATGTATGTATATATGTGTATATACTGTATAGCGATATGTGTATATACAGGATATGTATATATGTGTACATACTATATATCTCTATATATATGTGTATATAAACTATATCTACATCTATATATGTGAAAATACTGTATATGTATCTGCGTGTATATACTGTGTATGTATATATGTGTGTGTATATACTGTATATGTACATCTATGTATATATGTGTATATAGTGTATATGTATCTGTGTGTATATAGTGTATATCTAAAGTGTATGTGTAGATACTGTATATGTACATATATATATGTATAGATGTGTATATACTGTATATGTATATATGTGTATATAGTGTATATCTATCTGTGTATATACTGTATATCTATATATGTGTGTATAGACTGTATATGTGCATGTATGTATATATGTGTATATACGCTATATGTATATGTGTATGTGTTTATATACATGTATATATATATGTGTATATAGTGTGTATCTATGTGTATATACAGTATATCAATATATATGTGTATATAAGGTATGTGTAGATACTCTATATCTATATGTGTGTGTTGAAATAGTGTATATGTACATAGATGTTGTATGTATATAGAGTATTATTAGAGTGATATATGTATGTGTATATAGTGTATGATTATGTATGTATATAGTGTATGTATGTATATAGTGTATGTATGTATTAGTGTATGTATGTATGTGTATGTATGTATATAGAGTGTATGTATGTATATAGTGTATGTATGTATATAGAGTGTATGTATGTATTATAGTGATATGTATTGTATTAATAAGTGTATGTATGTATATAGTGTATGTATGTATATAGAGTGTATGTATGTATATAGTGTATGATATATAGAGTGTATGTATGTTATAGTGTATGTATGTATATAGTGTATGTATGTATATAGTGTATGTATGTATATAAGAGTGTATGTATGTATATATGTATGTTATGCATTATAGAGTGTATGTATGTATATAGTGTATGTATGTATATAGAGTGTATGTATGTATATAGTGTATGTATGTATATAGTAGTGATATTGTATGTATATTAGTGTATGTATGTATATAGTGTATGTATGTATATAGTGTATGTATGTATATAGAGTGTATGTATGTATATAGTGTATGTATGTATATAGAGTGTATGTATGTATATAGTGTATGTATGTATATAGTGTATGTATGTATATAGAGTGTATGTATGTATATAGTGTATGTATGTATATAGAGTGTATGTATGTATATAGTGTATGTATGTATATAGAGTGTATGTATGTATATAGTGTATGTATGTATATAGAGTGTATGTATGTATATAGTGTATGTATGTATATAGTGTATGTATATAGAGTGTATGTATGATTATAGTGTATGTATGTATATAGTGTATGTATGTATATAGTGTATGTATGTATATAGAGTGTATGTATGATTATAGTGTATGTATGTATATAGTGTATGTATGTATATAGTGTATGTATGTATATAGAGTGTATGTATGTATATAGAGTGTATGTATGATTATAGTGTATGTATGTATATAGTGTATGTATGTATATAGAGTGTATGTATGATTATAGTGTATGTATGTATATAGTGTATGTATGTATATAGTGTATGTATGTATATAGAGTGTATGTATGATTATAGTGTATGTATGTATATAGTGTATGTATGTATATAGTGTATGTATGTATATAGAGTGTATGTATGTATATAGTGTATGTATGTATATAGAGTGTATGCATGTATATAGAGTGTATATGTGTATGTTGTGCTGCTGGTTAGTCGTCCTGTGTGTGGGGGGATTTTTGTCCCCTGTGGTGTGTCTCTCCCGGATCTCCTCTCTGTCTCTCAGCTGCTGTGTGTGGGGGAGGTGCAGGGTGTGGGACCGAAGCAGAGCAGGGTAGACTGTAGAGGGGCAGAATGGGCTCCCCCTTCCCCCGTTTCCCCTGGGCTCTATTTGCCCCTGCAGTGTCTTAACTCGCCCTGCCCCCTGTGTGGCTTCTTACCCTTCTTCCCAGCTCTGATCGATTAATAGAGGGCCTGCAGTGATGTCTGAGTCATGTGAATGATCACATGACTCTGACATCACCAAAGGTCCTTTAGCCTTGTAGTGAAGAGATGATCGGAGCAGAGACAGATGCGGGAGTGTGCCGGAGCAGCAGGAGAGGTGGGGGGGATCTACGGCTGGCAGGGGAGTATGGCTGCCGGGGGTGTGCAGGCGGGCGGGCAGTTCTCCGGGAGGTGCAGTGCGGCTGCGGCTGTCAGCTGCTGTGTGTGGTGGTTGCTGTCCCGGGGGATGGAGTGTGCGGGGCCGGAGCTCCTCTCCCTCTCTCTCTGGCCAGGTCTCCTGTGTCTGTGTGTGGTGGTTGCTGTCCCGGGGGATGGAGTGTGCGGGCCCGAGCTCCTCTCCCTCTCTCTCTGGCCGGGTCTCCTGTGTCTGTGTGTGGGGGTTGTTGTCCCGGAGGTGCACTGCGGCTGCTTCTCGCGATGACGCTACGCGTCATCGCTCGCAGTGGCGCAAAGCATTCTGGGATTCGGCTACAACGCCCGAATTCCAAACTGCGGATTATATAAATAGATGAGGTTAGTTTGTCAATGGATGAAGATTTGTCATTCATATTGGTGGGGCACTTCTCTCTGGATTTCAGGTTGAGAATGACAATGCAGCGGGTGTGCTGCTGCATCGTGTGACATTCGCATCTGTCCATGATTTCATTGCAACCAGAGATCTGCGAACAATCTCTGCACAATTATCTGTGTGTGTAACTGGGCCTTTAGAGCGTTAACTGAGGTTCTGCGGCAGCTTTGGCCTGTACATGGTTGGGCAGCACCTCCAGCATGTCTATAAGTAAGGGACGCTTTACACACACCAACTTCTGTGTCCAACTTCTGAACAGATCTCTGGTTGCAGTGAAATCATGGACACATTGCTCCATTTGTACACAGCCACAAAATGTAACAATGTGTCCATGATTTCACTGCAACCAGAGATCTGTTCAGAAGTTGGTCACAGAAGTTGGTGTGTGTAAAGCGGCCCTAAGGGCCCCTTTACACACGGCTACATTTCTTGGGTGGCTACAGGTAACTTACTGGTTGCAGTGAAATCATGGAGACAAGGTTCTATCTTGTTGCTGTGTACAAATGGAATAATCTCTCCATGATTTCACTGCAACCAGTAAGTTACCTGCAGCCACCCAAGAAATGTAGCCGCGTGTAAAGGGGCCCTAACAGTCTTGTGTGAGAGCCTCTGCAGCAGCTCTGGGTAGTATGTGACTGGGAGTGTTAACTAAGAGGTATGCAGCAGCTCTGGCTTGTGTACCATTGGGCAACAGCTCCACATGAATATAACTAAGGGCAGCTTTACACACACCAACTTCTGTGTCCAACTTCTGAACAGATCTCTGGTTGCAATGAAATCATGGACATATTGCTCCATTTTGTGGCTGTGTACAAAATGGAGCAATGTATCCATGATTTCATTGCAACCAGAGATCTGTTCAGAAGTTGGACACAGAAGTTGGTGTGTCTTACATGAGACAGTCTTACACAGGGGCGTATCTAGGGGGTGCAGCCGGACCTTTTGCTCCGGGCGCAACTCAGCGGGGGCGCGCCGGCGGCACTCCCCCCCCCCCCCCCGTCCCCTTCCCCGCTCGGTGTGTATATCACAGTGCGTGATATGCACAGATTGTATGTGGGGCCCGAGTAGTCGGCCACTTCCGGAGGCACTTCCGGAGGAGTCTGCACCCGCCGCACACTGAGCTCCTATCTATAATATCCCCTGCTGGCCGGGAGCAATGGTACTGCCCTGCGTGACGTCACCGGACATGCCTCGGCGGCCATCTTTGTACTCCAGCAGCATCCCGGAATTGTCAGGTAATGCAGCCCGGTCCTCAACCACGGGTGCAGCAGGGGCGGCGTGGCTGAAAACTGACAGCACCCCCCCTACCTGCTTTGGGGGGGGGGGGGCGCCATAATAGATCATTGCCCCGGGCGCTGTCAAACCTAGGTACGCCGCTGGTCTTACATGAGAGTTTCTGCAGCAGCTCTCACCTAGCAACTCCGGGTAGTATCTGACTGAGAGCATTAACTAAGAGGTTCTGCAAAAGCTATGGCCTGTATACAGTTGGGCAGCAGCTCCAGCGTATATATGACTAATAGTCTTATGTGAGAGTCTCTGCAGCAGCACCAGCCTGTATATGGCTGCCAGCATCATTTAACAGGTTGGGCAGTAGCTGCAGCATGTCTGACAGTGAAAGTGAGTGACAGTGTTGTTTCCCAGTTGGGGCCTACGGAGGGCACCTCGGCCGCTGCCGTATGCTCTGTACTGCCGAGCCCTTAGCTGGCTCAACATCCCCCTCTCCTTGCAATGATATAGTGACAGGAAAAGCAGCCCCCTCTCCCCCTTTCTCTCAACTATCTCTAGCCTGCCTTTGCAGGTCCCCCTCCTCCTCTTTTTCTCACTAGCCCTTAGCCTGCCTCCCGGCTATAAGTAGCATTACCTATGGGCAACCTCCCTCTTACCTTCTGCTCTCCCAGGCGAACATCAACATCGACGGGTGAACAAACATCGATCGCCTCGCCAAACGGATGATGGACGCGCTGGCCGCAGAGGTAAGGCAGAAGTTCGGGCAAGAGGTAGCCGACTGGATTGCCTCCTTTGTGGGTGATGGCCCCCTTTTACCCGGACAGATGCAGGCTACCAGGAGGTCCAAAAGACCTTCTCGCCCCCCGAAAAGACTAAGCCCCTCAGGGAGCCCCATTCATAACTCCAGGGCAGCACAGCTAGGTCCCCCCATCGACATGGCCAATAACAGGGCTTCCACAGGGACTACGACAGGAGGGTCAGCCGCAGCTGCCCACGCGGGCCCCTCAAAGGCAGGCTCACGGCTGGCCACAAAGGGGAACAAGACCCGACCACAAGGAGACTCTCCTGCCACCAAGCCCAGAAATAGCCGCAAACAGCCCCTCAGAAAAAGGGTACATCATGTTTCTGGGGCCCCACCACAACCCTGCACACAACAATTGCCCCATCACTCACCAGGCCGAGGGAGCTCCTGTCATCCACCATCAGGAGGTCCTGGACGATAAGGCCAGGATCGATACCGTCCCCTCCTGGAGCCACAACAGTGGCTGATGCCGGCGACATGCAGGCTCGTGCCCATCAGGCCTGCCCCAACCGGTTGCCGGGCACATCGCCACCGGCCCATGCATCTAGGCCACCCAACGTCCGGCGCTACCTGCCTCCGCCATCAAGCCGGGTCCCCCGGCGCCGGAGGGCCACCACAGCCGGATCTGCCCGCCCGGCTCCTCAGCACCACAGAGATGCCAGAGCGGGTCCGCGCAGACACGCCACATCGCTTTTGATGCGGCGGGTTCTAAGAACAAAGGCCGGCGCGCGCTTGCTGGCGGCGGCGGCGCGCACCCTGGAACGCGCGCGCTCATCATGCGCCTCCGAATTGCACCCCCTGCCGCCGCAAACGGTGCGAGCACGCTCCACCCCACCACTTCCGGGGTCAGAAGCGTCACATGATCGCGGGTCATGTGACCGCGCATCTCGTGACCCCGCCCCTCTTCCGGTCCGGGGCTCAGAAACATCACGTGATCGCGCATCACATGACACCACCCCACTTCCGGTCCGGTGTTCAAGCGTGAGGCGCGAACGCTCGGACAGCAGAAACAGCGGCACATCAGCACAGGGGCAGCGGGACACAGGGGGCAAAAAGGAGGGCTAATCATGAGGCAGAGGGGCAGCACCTACCAATCCGATGACGATGCGGAGGTAGATGCAGACTATTGGGCGGCGGACACGCACCCTAGAGGGCCACCCAGTCCGGAACCACGGGAACCCCCGGCTACTAACTGCACACAGAGACAGCACATCCATGGCCCGGGACACAGTCACAGGGCACAGGCTGCCAGCGCTGCGGGAACCCGGCGGTACGGATCTGATCGCAGATCCAGGTCCTCGTCGCCACAGCGCTCCCATGGCAGCCGTCGACCTCCATCCCCGGGGGCATCAAGTCACATCGGGCACAGCAGTCGCAGACATCGCTCCAGGTACGACTGCACGGACTCTCGATCACCAAAAAGGACCAGAAGATCACCAACAGGCTCGTCCACAACTTCGTCGAACGGACACCAATCTCCAAATAGATACCCAGAAAGGAGGACCGACACACCATCATCTCCAGCACGGTCATCAACTTCTTGGGGTAAGTCGCTCTTCACGAACTCATGGGTGAGGGGCTTCCAAGGCAGGTCACGGGGGGAAGGGTCCAGTATTACAAATTCCCCCTCCCTCAATAGTATCCTCTCTGTGGAACACGAGTTCCCAGACGAGAGCTTCCACAAAGTGCCCAGCCCGGGAGATCATTTGTCGATGTCAAGCAAAAGATTTGGGCTAATAACTACGTGGACATTTGGTCCCTATTAAAACCCGAGCACGCTACACTAGAAATAGAAACGTGGCTTTCAGAACGCGTTTCAAACACAAAACCAAAGGTCGCCAAAACCATCGGTAATTGGACCCAAGCTTTTTACATCCTTGGGGCCGTTATGGGGCAAAAACACCCAGAGCGCTGCTCTCAACTGTTTACGTATGGGGAGACCATATACCACTCATACAAAACCTACGGGGGCTCAGCGTGGTGGAAATACGACGAGGAGTTCAGGCGTCAGCTCGCAGAAAGCCCTCACCTGGGTTGGGCCAAAAAAGCCACGGACCCATGGTTAAGATTGATGACGGCTCCGAGGACCGTTCAGTCCTTTCATGGGGTCACACATGCGCCACAAGCTCATTCTAGCGGAAAATCACGCATACTAGGCAGCTGTTGGCAATTCAACCAGGGACACTGCAGATTTCAAGGTCTGTGTAAATACAGACACAACTGCGCTTCCTGCGGGGGAAATCACAGCATTGCAAAATGCGACAAGGCTTTTTCCCGAGCCCACCAAAAGTACCCCTCAGTCCACAAGGACTCCAGTGAGCGCAGCAATGATAGCGCCATGGCTAAGAAGGTATCCCAATAGAGCCGCTGCCACAACACTACTAAATGGTTTCAGCAACGGTTTTTCCATCCCCTTCACCCCTTCCGCATGGCCAAGGTATGCTCCCAACCTCAAATCTGCCAAGGAACACCCCGAGATTCTCGCTCAAAAAATACAAAATGACGTGGCGCTAGGCCGGATGGCCGCCCATTCCAAAGCATCCCATTTCCTAACCTCAAAATCTCGCCTCTGGGGCTTGTTCCAAAAAAGGAGCCAGGTGAGTTCAGACTAATACACCACCTCTCTTTTCCTCACGGGAGATCCATCAATGACGACATACCAGCTGAAGTTTCGGCAGTATCGTACGTGTCATTTGACAAAGCAGTCGCTTTGGTAAGAGAAGTGGGCAGAGGGGCTCTCTTGGCAAAATCGGACATAGAATCAGCTTTTTGCCTGCTACCAGTACACCCTGACAGTCACGATCTACTAGGATGCACAGTAGAAAAACAATTTTTCTACGACATGTGCCTACCAATGGGTTGCTCCATTTACTGCTCGCTCTTTGAACTCTTCAGCACATTTCTGGAATGGGTGGCGAAGAAATGGTCCGGAGTCAAATCCATTACTCACTACCTAGACGACTTCTTATAAGTGGGCCCCGCGCAGTCCAATACATGCGCAACTGCGCTGCACGCTTTTCAGGCTGTGGCGGCTAATTTCGGAGTTCCGTTATCTGCCGAGAAAACGGAAGGGCCGGTGACGGTGTTGTCATTTCTGGGAATTGAAATCGACACCATGGAAATGGTTTTCCGTCTGCCGCATGCCAAGATCACAAAAATCACAACCCTACTTGATGGTTTTCTTGCTGTCAAAAAGGTTACGCTGGCTTAAATGCAGTCTCTGCTGGGGCTGTTGGTCTTTGTATGCAGAGTCATGCCGATGGGTAGAGTTTTTTCTCGCAGATTGTCTTTATCCACCAAGGGCATGTCCACCTGGCACCACAGGATACGGATCACGAGACCGCTGAAAGATGACTTGAAAGTCTGGAAGGCCTTCCTTGCTAACTACAACGGTCACATGTGTTTCCAAGAATCAGAGGTGTCATGCTCTGACATAGCGCTACACTCAGATGCAGCGGGCGCCCATGGTTTCGGTGTCTTTCTAGCCAACGAATGGTGCGCCAGCTCTTGGCCAGGAACCTGGCACTCAGTCGGGTGGACAACGAACCTCACCCTTTTGGAACTATTTCTGATAGCGGTGGCCGTGGCATTATGGGCCGACCAGCTTGCTAACAAAAGAATCTGCTTCTGGACAGACAACCTCAGCGTGGTCCATGCAATCAATCACCTGACATCCTCGTCTGCGCCAGTAATCAACTTGCTCCGCTTCCTGGTAATCAGGTGCTTACAGCACAACATTTGGTTCAGAGCACGTCACGTGCCAGGAGTCGACAATAACGCAGCTGATGCCTTGTCTCTTTTTGATTTTCAGAAATTCAGGAGACTGCTACCAGAGGCGAATCGCGAGGGCCTGGAATGCCCGCCGTTTCTGTGGAAGCTTGCAGAGAATCACTGATGTCGCTGGTGCAGGCATCACTGGCCCCAGCCACTAGGCGGTCATACGGTAAGGCATGGAAAGAATGGTCCGAGATGGTGCCAACGCTCCCACAGCAGGTTTCACCCAATTTTCTATGTCACGCTGTAGCGTGATACCTTACAAAATGACATGAAACCGGCAGTTCAGGTACAGTAGCACAGCAACGCCTAGCCGGTTTAGCTTTTCACTTCAGGCTACGCGGCTGGCCAGATGTTACAAAGTCCTTCCTCTTCGCGCAAGCCATTAAAGGCTGGAAGAGAAGACACAGACAAGTCGACAGCAGGAGGCCCATCTCGTACACTCTCCTCATAGACTTGGTAGCCAAGTTAACACACACCTGCACTAGTCACCATGAAGAGTTGTTGGTGACAGCAGCTTTTGCGGTTGCCTTTTTTGGAGCGCTACGTGTTAGCGAACTAGTCAGCAAATCAGCGCACCGCCCAGGGGGGTTACAGCTTGACGACGTAATAGCATGCAACGAAGGGGTTAGAATTCGCATCAGGCGGTCCGAAACGGACCAAGCAAGCCAAGGTATATGGTTCCCTATTTTCCCAGCAAGAGGTCCTATATGCCCCGTGGAGGCCATACAACAATACTGTGCTTCACGCACTCCCCGATCATGTTTTTTCGAACATGTAGATGGTTCCCCGCTTACCGTTGCGCAGTTTGCCTGGCTGCTAAAAGTCTCGCTAAAGAAAGCGGGCCTCCAACCAAAACAGTACGGCACACATTCCTTTCAGATCGGAGCAGCCATGGAGGCAGCTAGAGCGGGTTTCTCGAACCACGAGATACAACAAGTGGGAAGATGGAAGTCAGACTCCTTTTTCCGGTATGTAAGACCAGATTTACTGTAAGCAGGACATTGGACGGACAACACCTGCCAAGACTCAACACCCCTCTCTCTTCTCCCAACCCTGCTACCTTATTCTTCTTCTCCCCTCACGCTTCTTCCCTTCCACTCCTAGCTCCCCACTTCCAGTCCTCTTCCCCACCCCCAACCCCCCTTCCCCCGCTTTTCACTCTGGCTCCGCTTCCCTTCCTACCCTCCCCACTACTTTTAATTGCTATCCTTCTTTCTCCATTAACACCACCCCCCCCCGATAACAAGGAAGTGTAATATATCTTGTAGGCGCCGGCAGACCCTCGGTCTGGATCCTCGGTCAATCAGAAATGCTATGGGCAGCCAAGCGAGCAGCAGAGAAAAAGCCAGGAGGAGAAAACCTCGGTTTCGGGGATCTTGATGTCCAATGGAGGACTGCAATAGACTTTACATGGGCTCCGGTGCTCCCAGAGGTAGTAACGGACTCAGTAATCTTAGTAATACATGCTGGGAGCGACGAGTTGGTGTCCATGAGGATTCAAGAGCTGCTGGCGATCATGAAGACAGATTTGGAAAGGTTGGAGCTTTTCTTTAACCACCTAGTTATAGTATGGTCCGCCATGCTGCCCAGAGTTACGTGGCTGAGGGCAAAAAACCCGACAGCGGTGGAACGCTCCAGGAGACAGGTCAACACACGAATTGCGCAATTTGTGGCGGCCAGGAATGGCGTGGTAGTTCACCACGACATTATACAGAACGAGGTAAAAGGTTTCCTAAGGTCAGACGGAAGCAGCCTAAACGATATAGGGTTGGATATTTTCCTGTCAGATTTCCAAGACGGGGTAGAGGAAGCTTTGAAGTACGTGTGGGGGGGTCGCAGCTCTGGCTCTGCTCAGAGCGGCTCCTTGGCCGGTGGAAGAGGGAGTTGGTAAAATTCAACCTGTCCAGGACGGCCAAGGCATCGGGCGTCCCACCTACAGGGTGTCAACCTGTCTAGGATGGCCCAGGCATCGGTTTTTGCCTCTTCCCAGGACCTAAGGCTGATATGCCTCGCAAGGCCGGCAGGCCGCTCAAGGTTGTTACGCCTTACTAGGCTGATACGCCTCCAGGCTGCTAAGCCTCTTAGCGGTTAGCCGGTAGGCTGTTATGCCCAAAACAACAAGAGCTGCGGCCAAATTAATCCACCCCCTTAAATATTTACCTAATAATCCCGTCGGTCCTCCCCTTTTGATAATGAGCGTACACTTCCCCCCCTTTTAGATAGTCATTGGTTTGTTGCGTGTTTCAATAAAGCTTTGAAAACTTACAACGTTGTGGTCTCTATCATTGCGAGGCGAGGGGAACCGGATCTGGGGTCTCAGCAGTCTAAGTGTATGGGCAGTGTCTCCGGGCTGTTTACACTGACAACCTTCATTTGGATGTGCCAATATGGTGGCTGATGTTTTTTTTTCTGTCTTTCAGGTGCCGATCAACTGACCACAGCTGGCCAATGAGGTGGCATTTATTGGGGACATCCATGGCAATTATGTAAGCAGATGTGTTTTCTTTATTGCATCTGTCACTTTTATTAGTGTCTAGTTTCACTTGTAATTTAATGGCAAGTAGGACCAGGAGGAAAGTTAGGCAAAGCAGATGAACATCTTGGGTGCATTTATGGGGATGCAAAATAAATTCCTCTGCTGGCGTTTACATTTCATTATAAAATGCATGCTAATCAGAGCCAAATATCCATATTATTGAATAAATCATGGCTGATAGATGACAGGTGAACAATTATCCTTTTGACAGCTATCATGCTAAACGAAGAAACTAAGAGAGGATGGACACCGTTGGAGTATTAGGAACAGCTGCACATTTATCCTGAAGGGACTGTGTTGAGCAGAAAGCAGATGATGCTGTGTGAACTGTTGGAGTTTAGTCTGTACGGTATAAAGTTTTAGTTTTCTTGCTTGTGTTTGTTATTTCCTATATCTTCCATGTTGTTGATGATGAATGCAACGATTGCTGTATATCCAGGGCCGGCGTCAGCACCCGGCGTACCTGGGCAAGCGCCGGGGCCCAGGCATGACAGAGGGGCCCACCTCCGCCGCCCGCCCACATCGCGCCGCCGGTGTGGTTATTTTTCTTACCGGTGCGGACTTTCACTCATTCAAAAGCCGGCCGCCAGCTCCCGCTCCGCTCCGCCCCCGAATCGCGTCACATCCGGCTGGGCCGTCACGTCCGCTGATTATGCGTTCCACACTGCCCCTGTCAGGGGCAGATTACAGAGGAGCACCCTGCTGGGGGCAAATTACAGAGGGGCCCCCTGCCAGGGGCAAATAACACAGTGCCCAGGGGCCCCTTACATGCAGTGGGTAGACAGACATAGGGGGAGAGCTGGGGCATTTAGAGGCTGTGCAGGGTTATATATAATTTGAAGTGTGAGCTGGGCTCTATGGAGGCTGAGCTGGGCTCTATGGAGGCTGTGCTGGTCTCTGTGGAGGCTGTGCTGGGCTCTGTGGAGGCTGTGCTGGGCTCTGTGGAGGCTGTGCTGGGCTCTGTGGAGGCTGTGTTCTGTGGAGGCTGTGCTGGTCTCTGTGGAGGCTGTGCTGGTCTCTGTGGAGGCTGTGCTGGTCTCTGTGGAGGCTGTGCTGGGCTTTGTGGAGGCTGGGCGCTGTGGAGGCTGTGCTGGGCTCTGTGAAGGCTGTGCTGGGCTATGTGGAGGCTGGGTTCTGTGGAGGCTGTACTGGGCTCTGTGAAGGCTGGGCTCTGTGAAGGCTGTGCTGGGCTATGTGGAGGCTGGGTTCTGTGGAGGCTGTACTGGGCTCTGTGGAGGTTGGGTGCTGTGGAGGCTGTGCTGGGCTCTGTGAAGGCTGGGCTCTGTGAAGGCTGTGCTGGGCTATGTGGAGGCTGGGTTCTGTGGAGGCTGTGCTGGGCTCTGTGGAGGCTGTGCTGGGCTCTGTGGAGGCTGTGCTAGGCTTTGTGGAGGCTGGGCGCTGTGGAGGCTGTGCTGGGCTCTGTGAAGGCTGGGCTCTGTGAAGGCTGTGCTGAGCTATGTGGAGGCTTGGTTCTGTGGAGGCTGTACTGGGCTCTGTGAAGGCTGGGCTCTGTGAAGGCTGTGCTGGGCTATGTGGAGGCTGGGTTCTGTGGAGGCTGTACTGGGCTCTGTGGAGGCTGGGTGCTGTGGAGGCTGTGCTGGGCTCTGTGAAGGCTGGGCTCTGTGATGGCTGTGCTGGGCTATGTGGAGGCTGGGTTCTGTGGAGGCTGTGCTGGGCTCTGTGGAGGCTGTGCTGGGCTCTGTGGAGGCTGTGCTGGGCTCTAAAGTATGGAGGCTGTGCTGGACTATATATAATTTGGAAGCTGTGGTGGCCTCTATAGAGGCTGTGCAGGGCTATATATAATTTGTAGGCTGCTTGGCTCTGTGGAGGCTTTGCTCAGCTATTTAGAGGCTGTGCTTTCTTATTTGGAGGCTGTGCTGGGCTATATATAATTTGGAGGCTGGGCTGTATGTATTATTTGGAAGTTTTGCTGGGTTGTATATATTATATGGAGCCTGCTGCTAAGCTGTGTATAGTTGAAGGCTGTGCTGAGCTGGCACAGCCTCCAGATAATATATATAGCCCAGCAGTAGCCTCCAAATATATACAGCCCTGCACAGCCTCAATATTGTATATACAGCCCACCCAGGAGCCTTTATATTATATGCACAGCCCACAGCTTCTATATTAGATTCATGAATCGAGGTATGTGTTTAAGGGGCCCACTGAACTGTTTCGCCCGGGGCCCACAAAAACCTGGAGCCGGCCCTGTGTATATCCTAAAAAAACTATTAACCCACATTGATGGTAGATGATCGTGCTTAAAGCTGAAATCCTTAACAAGCATAGCGTAAACTAAAGGCCACGTTACACACACAGATATCTGTTCAGATATTGGTCACAGATCTCTGGTTACATTGCAATCATGGACAGATTGTTCCATTTTGTGGCTGTGTACAAATGTGACAATGTGTCCATGATTTCACTGCAACCAGAAATCTGTGACCAATATCTGAACAGATATCTGTGTGTGTAACGTGGCCTTAAGTCTTCTTTTTCAATTCCTTCTTCACTCTGTCTATTTAGATTGCTGCTTATGTTTCTTTTCTTTTTTTTCAACTCAAATTCCAAAAAGGTTGGTACACTATGTTAAATGTAAAGAAAACAAGAATATAGTGATTTGTTAATTATTACTCACCAAAATGTAGCCAGGTAAAATATCCATTGCACCTAGCAGACGGCTGCTAGCTCCACCGGTAGGCAACACAAGTGTCCGAACACCAATGCTCAATCCCCTGCAACCCAAGCATGGGGGCGGTTGTAGCACCTGCGTCCAACCATGCTGACAAGGAGGAGACTGGTGGTATTTATAGACACAAGGTTACCAACAGAGCATCAGCCACACAGGTCTAAGTGAAGCATAGTGTCAGAGCTCAGCCTATTGGTAACACCCCACTATCAGACAAGGCAGGACGCTCTGCACCAAATACATGCATCACATTGGCAGACGCCCCCCCAGAGGGCTCGGCCTCAACTGCTGAGATAAAATGGTGCAACAAAACACTATAGAAGAAAAAATGTGAGGTGTTAGTGGATACTTTAGCCAAAATAACGTAAACTCGTAACCCACCATCAAGGGCCCTCACGCTTATGAGTCCTAACCATATATCTAACCATATGTTTGTTGGTGGGTAAACCACCAAACATTCAGAAAAAGTCACTGAAGTAGGACATAATATTACAAAAAAACTCACCAAAATTTAGCCAGGTAAAATATCCGTTGCACCTAGCAGACGACTGTCCAGCTCGTAACCCACCATCAAGGGCCCTCACGCTTACGAGTCCTAAGCATATGTCTAACCATATGTTTATTGAAATAGAAAAAGCAGGGCGGCACTCACCAGGTTGCAAAGATCCTTTATTTGTCACTTGAGGATCATGATATATTCTGCAGGTAGAGGAATTTTTCTATTTGAATAGACTGTGGTTACTGCTTATTTGAATGTGTGCAACACAGTGTACCGAGGAATTTTCCTGATGGTACTGTAGTCACTGAAGAACTCTAGCCTCTCCGGTAGGTGTACGGTAGTCTCTATCAATTTTCTCTAACCATATGTTTGTTTGGTGGGTAGACCACCAAACATTCAGAAAGAGTTGCCGATGTAGGACATAATGTTACAAAAAAACGAACCAAATTTAACCCAGGTAAAATATCGGTTGCACCTAGCAGACGGCTGCCAGCTCTACTGGTAGGCAACACAAGTGTCCAAACACCGATGCTCCATACCATGCAACCCAAGCATGGGGGCGGTTGTAACACCTGTGTCCAGCCATGTTGACAAGGAGGAAAATGGTGGTATTTACCAACAGGGCGTCAGCCACACAGGTCTAAGTGAAGCATAGTGTCAGAGCTATTGGTAGCGCCCATCTATCAGATAAAGCGGGACGTCCTGCACCAAATACATGCATCACATTATTTTGGCCAAAATATCCACTAACACCTCTCATTTTTTCATCTATAGTGTTTTTTTGGACCTTTTTATCTCTGCACTTGAGGCTGAGCCCTCTGGGGGCGCCTGCCACTGTGATGCATGTATTTGGTGCAGAGCGTCCTGCCTTGTCTGATAGTGGGGCGTTACCGATAGGCTGAGCTCTGACACTATGCTTCACTTAGACCTGTGTGGCTGATGCTCTGTTGGTATCCTTGTGTCCATAAATACCACCAGTCTCCTCCTTGTCAGCATGGCTGGACGCAGGTGCCACAACCGCCCCCATGCTTGGGTTGCAGGGGATTGAGCATTGGTGTTCAGACACTTGTGTTGCCTACTGGTGGAGCTGGCAGCCGTCTGCTAGGTGCAACGGATATTTTACCTGACTAAATTTAGTTTTTTTTGTAATATTATGTCCTACTTCGGTGACTTTTTATTAATTATTACTATTATTTATTTATTTATATTGCACCATTAATTCCATGGTTCTGTACATGAGAAGGGGTTACTTAGAAAATTATATAGATACTAGCTGTGAGCCCGATGCAAATGCATCGGGATTCTAGAACGTGCATACATTTGCTTATAATAGTTATAGCTGGTCTGAGTACTTTTTTGGGGGGGTCCAATACTTTTTTGGGGGGGGGGTCCAATACTTTTTTTGGGGGGTCCAATACTTTTTTTGGGGGGTCCAATACTTTTTTGGGGGGGTCCAATACTTTTTGGGGGGGTCCAATACTTTTTAGGGGGGGTCCAATACTTTTTTGGGGGGGTCCAATACTTTTTTTTGGGGGGTCCAATACTTTTGGGGGGTTCCAATACTTTTTTGGGGGGGGTCCAATACTTTTTTGGGGGGGTCCAATACTTTTTTTGGGGGGTCCAATACTTTTGGGGGGGTTCCAATACTTTTTTTGGGGGGTCCAATACTTTTTTGGGGGGGTCCAATACTTTTGGGGGGTCCAATACTTTTTTAGGGGGGTCCAATACTTTTTTGGGGGTCCAATACTTTTTTTGGGGGGTCCAATACTTTTTTTGGGGGGTCCAATACTTTGGAGGGGGGGGGGTCCAATACTTTTTTTGGGGGGTCCAATACTTTTTTTGGGGGGTCCAATACTTTTGGGGGGGGGTCCAATACTTTTTTTGGGGGGTCCAATACTTTTTTTGGGGGGTCCAATACTTTTTCTGGGGTGTCCAATACTTTTGGGGGGGTTCCAATACTTTTTTGGGGGGGTCCAATACTTTTTTTGGGGGGTCCAATACTTTTTAGGGGGGGTCCAATACTTTTTTTGGGGGGTCCAATACTTTTTTTGGGGGGTCCAATACTTTTGGGGGGGTTCCAATACTTTTTTTTGGGGGGTCCAATACTTTTTTGGGGGGGTCCAATACTTTTTTTGGGGGGTCCAATACTTTTGGGGGGGTTCCAATACTTTTTTTGGGGGGTCCAATACTTTTTTTGGGGGGTCCAATACTTTTGGGGGGGGTCCAATACTTTTTTTGGGGGGTACAATACTTTTTTGGGGGTCCAATACTTTTTTTGGGGGGTCCAATACTTTTTTTGGGGGGTCCAATACTTTGGGGGGGGTCCAATACTTTTTTTGGGAGGTCCAATACTTTTTTTGGGGGTTCCAATACTTTTTTTGGGGGGTCCAATACTTTTTTGTGTGGGGTCCAATACTTTTGGGGGGAGGTCCAATACTTTTTTGGGGGGGTCCAATACTTTTGGGGGGTCCAATACTTTTTTTTGGGGTCCAATACTTTTTGGGGTCGAATACTTTGGGGGGGGGTCCAATACTTTTTTTGGGGGGTCCAATACTTTTTTGGGGGGGGGTCCAATACTTTTTTGGGGGGGTCCAATACTTTTTTTGGGGGGGTCCAATACTTTTTTGGGGGGGGGTCCAATACTTTTTTTGGGGGGTCCAATACTTTTTTTGGGGGGTCCAATACTTTTTTTGGGGGGGTCCAATACTTTTTTTGGGGGGTCCAATACTTTTGGGGGGGTCCAATACTTTTTTTTGGGGGGTCCAATACTTTTTGGGGGGGTCCAATACTTTTTTGGGGGGTCCAATACTTTTTTTGGGGGGTCCAATACTTTTTTTGGGGGGTCCAATACTTTTTTTGGGGGGTCCAATACTTTTGGGGGGGGTCCAATACTTTTTTTGGGGGGTCCAATACTTTTTTGGGGGGGTCCAATACTTTTTTTGGGGGGTCCAATACTTTTGGGGGTCCAATACTTTTGGGGTGTCCAATACTTTTTTTTTATTTATTATTTATTATATTTTTTTTTTTACTATTTTTATTATTATTAAATTTATTTATTATTTGTTATTTTAAGTGAATTGGAAGCGGGCATTGCGAGTCGCTGGCCGAAAATAGAACCTGAGGCTCGGCCACAAAGTTAGCGATTTCCCGCTGAGGCTAGCGACTCGCTACCTGAGCGGGAAATCGCTAGCTTTGTGGCCGAGCCTCTGGTTCTATTTTCGGCCAGCGACTCGCAATGGCCGCTTCGCGGCCATTGCTCGCACAAAGCTAGCGCAGCTAACGACTCGCATTGGCCGCTACGCGGCCAATGCTTCGCCGTGGTGACGTCACAATAGTGACATAGCCACGGCGATTTCGGGGGCCGACACGAAAATGCCTACGGCAATTATATAGTAGACAGTTCACAGTAAACAAACTAACAATGACAGACTGGTACAGAGGGAAGAGAACACTGCCCTTGCAAGCTTACATTCTACAGGACAATGGGGAGGACACAGTAGGTCAGGGGTGCAGCAGGTCTAATGGTGGTGGTGAGATTGCAGCTCTGGTGGTGGTGAGGTGCCAGCTCCGTAGGTGGTGATATTGCAGCTGGTCATTGCAGTCTGTACGTTTTCCTGAAGAGATGGGTTTTCAGGTTCCGTCTGAAGGATCTGAGCGTGATGTATAATCGTATGTGTTGGGGCGCAGAATTCCAGGAGATGGAGGATATTTGGGACAAATCTTGGAGGCGATTGGGAGAGGAACGAATATGTATGGAGGAGAGGAGGAGGTCTTTAGAAGACCAAAGATTACGTGAGGAAGATATTGAGTTATTAGTTTGGACAGTTGGAATATTAGTTTTGGGACAGGTTATGGATGGCTTTGTAAGTCAGTGTTAGTACTTTGAACTGGATTTATTGGGGATTAGAGAGACACTGGAGGGAGTTGAAGAGGGTAGAAACATGAGATTAGTGAGAAGAGAGGTGGATTAGTCGGGCAGCAGAGTTGAGGAAAGATTTGAGAGGTGCAAGTGTTAGCAGGTAGGCCAGAGAGGAGGATGTTGCAGTAATCAAGGCAGGATATGATAAGGGCATGTACAAGCATTTTAGTAGATTGAGGGCTGAGAAAAGGATGTATTCTGGAAACATTTATAAGCTGTAGGTGACAAGAGGTGGCAAAAGTTTGGATGTGCAGTTTGAAGGACTAGGTGGAGTCAAGAGTTACTCCGAGTCAGCGAATTTCAGGTGCGTGAGAGAGTGTGAGGCCATTTACCATGATAAATAGATCAGGTAGGGAAGATATGTGAGATGGAGGAAAGATAATACGTTCGGATTTATCCATATTGTGCTTTAGGGAGCAAGAAGAGGAGGATATGACTGATAAACACTCCGGGATTCTGGACAGCAGAAAGGTGACATTTGGGCCAGAGAGGAAGGTCTAAGGAGTTCGTTAGTATACAGGTAGTACTGGAAGCCATGGGACTTTATGAGTTGTCCCAGCCAAGAGTATAGATGGAGAAATGTAGGGGTCTCAAGACAGAGCCTTGCAGGACTTCAACAGAAAGCAGGTGGGATAAGGAGGTAGTGTTGGAATTGTAAACACTAGATATGCAGTAGAAAATCTATGAGGAAATCCAGGATAGGGTAAAGCCTTTGACTCCAAGGGAAGAGAGGATCTGTAGCAGGAGGCAGTGGTCCACTGTGTTGAAGGCAGAGGACAGGTCTAGGAGCAGGATAATGGAGAATTGTCTGCTAGCTTTGGCTGTAAGTCGTTAGTAATGTTGGTCAGGGCAGTATCGGTGAAATGGTGGGGCCAGAAGCCATATTGGAAGTTGTCAAGGAGAGAGTTAGATAAGAGGTGAGAAGAAAGTTGAGCATGGACAGCTCAATGAGTTTGGAAGCAAACAGAAGAAGCGATATGGGGTGATAGCTGGGAATAGCAGCCAGTCAAGGCTTTTTGAGGATAGGCATGATGGTTTCCTCCTATTTCTAGCGTGTTTATTCCCATAGAGTATATAATGTCCACAGGTCCTAGTCAGGAAGCTTATAATAGTGTCCCATTTGCTTTGTGTACTTTTATTTTTTAGGACTTTGTCTCAGTTTTTGGAACGAAGATAATCTCTGAGACTTGGAAATTCACCTTCCTGAAGTTTAGTGTTTTTGTTGACCCTTTTCTATACAGCTTAATAATGGATACATGAAAACATATTATTTTGTAATCACTATTATTAAAATGACCTCCAACTCGTATATTTGATATGTAGTCTGGCAAAAATTGTCTAATTTGCTTTTAGTACTTTAACTTTTTTAGACAGTGTCACAATTTATGGCACTAAGATCATCTCTTATACATTGGAAAGTCACATTCTTGAAATCTTGTGTCTTTGTAGCCACATAACTATACATCTGATTAGATGATACATTAAAACTTATTACTTGTGATCACTATCACTCAAGTGACACCCAACTCATATTTGATATGTGATCCGGCCTTATTACTTAATACTTGGTCTATCAGTGCCTCTTTCTTACTGGGCCCGGAACCAGTTGTCAAAGGTAATTGTCTTTCATTGTTGTTAAAAACCTGTTTCTTTTGCTGGACCTGCATGTTTCCGCTCCCCAATTTATGTCAGGGTAGATGAAGTACCTCATAACTATGACTGCTCTGTAATTTGCTGCTTCACCACTTTGCTTTATGATATTTTCTGCCATTTCAATTATATTTGGAGAATTATAACAAACCCCTATTAATATTTTATTATTCTTTCTTCCTCCCCTTATCTCCACTCACAGGAACTCTACATTTTCATAAGTCTCACATACATTATCACATTGGATGGGTTTTATGTACAATTTTACATATAAACCAGTCACCCTCACTTATTTGTATAGTTGTAGAACAGTGGCCAAGCCCCCTTGCAATGTAAAGTGTATAACTATATAAAGTGTAATGTGTTATGCAATGTCATAGTGTTAAGGTCATCTTAAGAACAATGTGTAGTAAACTGTATAAGTGTATAAAAATGTCTTTAGATTAAGACATAGGTTTCAATAGAGGTAGCAGAGTGGGGAATGTTAAATAGGATGTAGTGTGAGGTACACTTTAGGTTTTAATATATGAAGTAATGTAAAGTATAGAAATGATATGTAGATGGACTTTGTAATAGAAACAGTTAATGTTAGGTCTAGCTCACTAGGGCTAAGGGCCCTTTCACATCTGCGTTTATTTGAAATCGCGGCAGATGCGGTGAAAAAAACGCATCTGCCGCGATTGCCGCATAACCGCTGCACTTGCGGCGCGGTTGCGGTAATCCCCATAGAAAGTATAGGGGGACTTGCGGCAGGTGCGGCAAGTGCGGTTTTGCACTTGCGGCAGGTGCGGCCGCGAAAAAAAACGCGGTCAGCCTCGGTTTTTTTCGCGGCCGCACTTGCCGCACCTGCTGCAAGTCCCCCTATACTTTCTATGGGGATTACCGCAACCGCGCCGCAAGTGCAGCGGTTATGCGGCAATCGCGGCAGATGCGGTTTTTTCACCGCATCTGCCGCGATTTCAAATAAACGCAGATGTGAAAGGGCCCTAAGACTACTGTTGAGAAAAGTGAGAGACTTCCTGATTACTTCCAAGAATTGTCCAGTGTGTTAAGGAAAATTGCACCTTGAGTTCTTTATAAAATTTCCATTTATTCGTATTCAGGTAAAAACAGGTTTCTTAACATGTAAAAACACACAGGTCAGTTTATCATGTCTTTCAGCTAGCTTGTAGCCTTACTCATGATCTTTGAACTTTGAACTTTTGGACCACCAGTTTGTTTCAGACTGGGTGAAAGTGGTGTTCTTGATGTCGCACCTAAGTGGGGAAGCTCTTGCTTGGGTTAATCCTCTGTGGGAGAAAAGAGACCTGGTCACCTTTGATATTTTGGTCTTCCTAGAGGCATTCAGAAAAGTCTTGTTGTCTATGCGGCATCCTCACTTCTTCAGCTGTGCCAGGGTAATCAGACTGTCAGATAATATCCAATGCTATTTCACAACCTCTCTTCGGGACTTGGCTAGAATAATCAGGCACTGACGGATGCCTTTTGGGTAGGCTTATCTGTAAAAATTAAGGATGGACTAGCAGGCTGAGATGTCCCCACTACCATTGATGATCTGATTTCCTTGTCTACCTGGGTTGACCTCCGGTTCCCTGAGAAATCCATGGAGGTGTCTCGTGACAAGGGATTATACATTGGCCTCTACCTCTCCAGAAACCACTGTGACCATGGTTTTCAGTTGCTGCTCCTGCTCCTAAATCTATTCATGTGGACCATTTTAAGTTGTCTGAGCAACATCAAGAATACTGCCGAACCAAAGACCTATGTTTCTACTGCAGTTATGTGGAACATTTCATCCATGCCTGTCCTGTGAGGCTGGGAATTCCTATCCTCGGGTCTGTAGGAGGTGCTATCCTAGGTGAGAAAAAAATCCTCTTCCTCATTTACCCGTATCCATGTCATTTGAAGGTACCCAGTTTTCTGAGAGAGCCCACCTAGAATCCAGATCTGCTGGATCAGTACCAGATTCTTATTCGACATCTCCAGAGGCACTGGATTGCGTCATCTGTCAATGAAGCACCAGGCTCTAAACCCATACACTTTGTGTCTGAACCAGTGGAACTACGGTTGGGAGCCCTGCATTTGGAGAAGATCTTCTTTTTACTCCCGACGAACTGTCCATTACTCCTGGGTCTGCCCAGGTTCAGTACCCATGAGCCTGTCCTTGACTGGAGCTCTGGAAAGGTGTTCCATTAAGGACAGAGTTGCCATGGGACATGTCTGGTACCTGAGCCCCTGAAGGTGTCTTCTTTGCAAGTCAATTTCATTTGCCATTCTGGGACCAAGAAGATTCCCAAGCAACAGGGTTCTAACCTACCCCTACCACCAACCAGTTCTACCTACAGGAGGTGACTGATCAATGCCTTGAGATAATTTAGTCTACATCTTGCTAGCTAGTTGTCAATTCATGTGCTTCGTCTGCTCCCTGTAACTGACTCCTGCCTTCCCATAACTGTCTTCTCTAGCCTGTTCCTGTTACTACCTGCCTTCCTGCCAATACCGGTGTCTGTACCCTCATAAATCCCTGCCTGTCCGCCATACTAGAGATTGTGCCTGCAATACCACAGTCTGTCCGTGCCCTGGGGGTCAGCTGCTGCATCTCACTCTATGGTCCAGTGGGTCTACTTCCCCAATGCTCACACCCCTGCAAGCGTAACACCTCAAGATGAGGACATGAGGCTTAGAAGTTTGTGTGGCCTCCACGTGCATGTATGACCGCCTAACAACATTTGAGCATGCTCCTAATGAAGTGGTGAATGTTCTCATGAGGGATTTCCTTCCAGACCTGGATTAAAGCATCAGTCAACTCCTGGGCAGTCTGTGGTGCAATGTGGTGTTTGGTGGATGAAACAGGACATGATGCCCCAGATGTGATTGGTTGGATTCAGGTCTGGGGAATAGTAAAACTGGTCCATAATATTAATGCCTTCATCATGCAGGAACTGCTGACACATTTAAGCCACATGAGGCCTGGCATTGTCATGATCTCAAGGAATCCAGGGCCCACTGCACCTGCATAAGGTCTTCAAATGGATCTCAGGATGTCCTCCCAGTACTTAATGGAAGTCAGGGCAACTCTGGTTAGCACATGGAGATCTGTGCGGTCTCCAAAGAAATGCCTCCCCACACCATTACTGTCCCACTGCCAAACCAGTCATGCTAGAGGATGTTGCAGGTACTAGAACATTCTCCATGGCATCTCCAGGCTCTGTCACATCTGTCACATGGGCTCAGTGTGAACCTGCTCTCCTCCATGAAGTGCATAGGGTACCAATGTCAAATCTGTCAATCTTGGTGTTCTCTGACAAATGCTAATCCTCGTGCATGGTGTTTCTGACAGTTTAAGCAGACGCATGGATATTAATTGCCTGCTGGAGGTCATTTTGCAGGGCTTTGACACTGCTCCTCCTATTCTTCCTTGGACAAAGGAGAAAGAAGCGTTCCTGCTGCTGGCTTGTTGCCCTCCTACAACCGCCTCCATGTCTCCTGGTGTACTTGCCTGTCTCCTGGTATCTTTTCCATGCTCTAGACACTGGACTGATAGACATAGCTAACATTCTTGTCACAGCTTGCATTGATGTGTCATCCTGGAAGAGCTGCAATATCTGACCAATTTCTGTGGGTTGTAAATACTACCTCATGCTGCCTCTAGGGATGAGAGCAATGACAGAATGCAAAAGTGACCAAATCAACAGCCAAAAAGGATGGGAACAGAGAAATTGCCTATATTTCTACCTGATTTCTGTTCCATTTGCACAACAGCAGGAGAAATTGATTCACAATCAGTGTTGCTTCCTAACTGGACAGATAGATTTCACAGAAGTGTGATTGACTTGGAGTTAGGCTGGCTTCACATTAGCGTATGGAACGCTGCGTACCAAACGCAGCCAAACGCTTGCGCACATGCTTTCCTATGTTTAACATGGGAACGCATGTGCCTGCGTATGGCTGCGTTTGGCAGCATTTGCGTTCGGATGCGCATAATTTATGCGCCCTCCGACCGCACTCCAGACGCAGCTTGCAGCATTTTTTTGTGCGTTCGCGGCGCTTGCTCTATCCGCAAGCGCCTGCAAGAGCACAAAAAATGCATTGATCTCAATGGGTCCGCAGTGTCCTCTGCATGACACCGCAGGAGAACGCTGCGGATCACGTTGAGATCTCTCCCGGTGGCCGCCAGTGATGTCACAGGAGCTCACCGACGGCCACCGGGAGATCAGCTGGAGCCTCTGATGTTCTCCTCCTCCCCGCCGCCGGTAATCTGCTAGCGATGTCGGCGGGGAGAAACAGCTGATTTAACAGCTGTTTGAATCTTCCCGCGCCGACATCTCCTCTCGGTGTCGGCGCGGGAGATTCAAACAGCTGTCAAATCAGCTGTTCTCCCCGCCGACATGTCCCGGAGCTTACCGGCGGCCGGGGGGCGGAGATCTCCGGTGCTGAACTCCTCCTCCAGCCCGCCCCCGGACAGCGCGATTGGCTGGCCGGGCTCCCTAGTGATGTGTCCGCAGGCGGACATTATCCGCTGCGGACACATTATTTACACCCTGCTTTTGACAGCGTTTGTGTCTGCATGCCATCAGCATGCAGACACAAACGCTAATGTGAAGCCAGCCTTACATTGTGTTGTTTAAGTGTTCCCTTTATTTTTTTCAGCTGTGTATATTATATATACACATGCACACACATACACACATGCACAATAAATAACAGTGTAGATTTTTATTATTCAGCATATTTTCACCTTGGCTGGATATCACCAATTAAGACCTTCAGTCTGACATCTGTGTTCCTTGAGACCAAACCACTCGATTTCTTATAGCCAAATTGATATTTTTGTCCTTGAAAAGATATAATCTTCAAGATAACCAAATCAATAAATTGGACAAATATATTTATTATTCCTTTATTATTATGTATTGCTTATATGGCACCAACATATTCCGCAGCCCTTTATAGCACCAACAAAATATGTAAAATATAGAACATAAAATTTTATTTGAAACAACTGCCAAAAAACTTACATTGAAAAATGTTTTTCAAAGTACTTGATTTCTCAAAGGACAAAGAATCCAGGATACATTCTGAAATGTAATCATAAAAATATATAGTTCATGAAGACTGTTTGTAATCCTGTACAGGTTACATCAACTCTTATATTATACTACTGTGTAGCATTATCTAGGGCTTTCCAAAGGTTATGAAGCTTCAACTACAGCACGTTTTATCAGCCATAAATTTAAAGAATATTAGAAATTGTAATGTAAAACCTGTTAATTCCTATTACATTCAGTTTTTATAAATGAAATATCACCTGAATCACCATCAGTACATGAATAAAGCACCAGAACCATCATCAGTACATGAATACTTCACCAGAACCACCATCAGAACATAAAGACACATCCCAATCTCTTTAGTGTGCCCTCTGCTCACAAACTTTCCCTTCTCTACTGTAATCTTCACATTGTGCCTTCAAACTACTTAGTACATTTTCCACTGCACCTTTGGCTCTATTGTCTATTGGACCAATTATTTTTATGCTGTCTTCTTAACATCCGTAACATAAAAACATCAGCAGCATAATCAAATGAACACTTCACACAGCTACATGTTGCTGTAACACGTGATCAGAGATTCAATTGTGTTCATGTCTGAAAGTCATGAATACAATTAACATGAGGGAGCTGGCATTTTTCCTGGTTTCCGAGCTGGTTGCCAGTTAAATAACTGCTTCACAGAATGACAGAGTCCCACTGCCAGGGGCAGTTAAATGCTTTTGCCTGTCAGAAATCTCTGACCACCTTGCAATGGCCGCAAGGGCCGGGGGGGTACTCGGTAGCTGGGATAGCTGGTTCTTTGGGAGGTCACGGTGGTTGTGACCCAGCTCCGTGGCCCTGGTCGTGCAGTAAAGGGGTTATTTACAAGGGAGTTTAGAAGTCTATTTTGTGACACCACCTGTGGTATTCGGCCAGGGATGGCTGACACTGTTGGTTTAGGCCTCTGAGGCAGATGGTGCAGCACCCGGGATGGTATCGCTCCCCACAGATGGAGCGGGGCCCCAGGATTAGGGTGAAAGACTATTGGGTTGATGAGGACTGTGCAGAGGTGCAGGAGAGCGCATAGAATAACAGGAAGACGCCGGGGTTGCAGTTCCCAAACCTTTACTCACGGTTAAGCAGTCCAGCCAAGCAGGGGCATCCTGTCCTCCAGATCTGTGATCCAGCCAACTCCCAGGAAACTTGAGTCTACTCTTCCAAGACACCCTGTCATAAGCCTCTCCTGGTTGACTCTCCATGCTGGCTACTCTCCTCTCCTGCCCTGCATCCTCATGCACAGTGTCCCAAGCAGGTGGCTCTGGGCCTTGTCGGGCGATGTGCGAAACATCCCCTGACCCTAGGTCTAGCCATCGTTTTACAGAATGTCCACGGCTAATGGCTACTGAGCATACAGATCAGCAGCCTGCGGTTTTCCTAGCTTCACCATAGAGTGTGTTGCAACCCAGCTCCACTAACATTGCCCTCCGAGGTGATTCCTGGAATGGGGTCCCTCCGGTCAGGGTTCCGTGGCAACATTCTCTCTGGTCCCACTCCTCCCCTGGTGTGATCCTCTGCTAGAGCTCCATTTTCCTAGATATTCTTCTCAGCTTCACGTCTCCCTCCAACTGGACTGACTCCTCCCCCTTCTCCTCTCTGCTTTTTCTACCTTCTCCTCCCACCCACTCACCTCCCCTAGAGCTCCATTACCCTAGATATTCCTCTCAGCTTCACTTCCTCCTCCAACTAGACTAACTCCTCCTCCTCTCTGCTTTTCTACTTTCTCCTCCCACTCCCTCTACCTACTCCCCCCCCCAGCCTGAAGATGGGGCCTTCCCTAAATAGGGTCTGCCCAAGATATCCTGGCCTGGGGTTAGGATGGGTGTTGAGTGTATTGTGTTCTTGTGTTTCTGGTTTGTGTCCCTTCCTTACCTAGGCACACCTCTGGCTTAGGTGCAGTACCTCTGTGGTGACCAGACCGCAGGGGCGCCACAACCTTATAAGCCAAGAGCGCATGGCAAAAATATTCAGATAGTTCACTGCTAACTATGCCCACAGCACACCCACCCTAGTTACACCCCTCATATATCTTGTTGCACAAAGCGCGATGCTTCACTTTTAGATTTAAGCTATGTGCCCACTGTGCATTTTTGGTGTGTTTTTTATGTGTTTCTGCACCAAAACCGCAGCACCTAAAGTTTTGTAATAGATGTCTATGTGTTTTTACAAAAGCTGTGCCCACATGTGCATTTTTGGGTGCTGCGTTTTTGGTGCAGAAATCAGTTGCATTTTTTTATAGACTCCATTCTAGACTTAAAGAGGACCTGTCACCAAACCAGACATGGTGATCTAATTACAGCACTACATTACAGGGGCGGGGCTACACGGTAGAGGAAAAAAAAAACTGTTTAAATGCTGCAGACAGGGAGAGAATGATTGGCAGCGGTGGCCAGATTACACATGCAGGGGGTGTGAATCTGCCCTTGGCTGCAGCCCCTAGCCACCTCCTTAGTGGCTGTAGCATGTAAGTTTTCTAAGTGTATTATCTCGGGGTACAGGGCTGCTCAAGTGCTGGGGGACCCCTTGTCTGCATGCTGCAGAAATGCTGCATCCAGTGCTGTAATTAGATCACCATGCCTGGTTTGGTGACAGGTCCTCTTTAAGAAAGCATCACAAACGCATGGGTATTTCCACAGTGTGCTTGTGGTGCATTTTTAAAGCGATTTCATAAACACTACAATACTCACGCTCCCCAGCGATCCCACGGTGATTCCTCTGTGATCTCCAGTGTTTCTTGCTCTGTGTACAGTGGCTTAAGGACCTGTGGGAATCGTCCTATCACAGCCAGAGCCTGTGCACCATGTGACAGCCTGAGTCACATGGTCCAAGGTCCTAGCCAGACAATAGACATCTCCTGCCAGTGTACAGAGGAAGAGTCACTGGAGATCACCGGGGGAGTGTTAGAAATTGTCTGTCTATATGTCTGTTTGTCTCTGTGTGTGTCAGTCTGTCTGTGTTTGTATCTCCTTAATTGTGCTGTGTTTTTGAGCTGCATTTGTATGTGCATAAAGGCAACACAAACACAATAGGTTTGATATATTTTGACTGCATTTGTGCACATACAAAAACCCAGCACAAAATAGAAGTACAGTGGGCACAAAGTGTCGCACCCCAGAGCCATGGGGTACTCGGAACCGGGCTGTTAAGCAGTTCTGGGGAGTCACAGGGGTCGAGACCCGGCTTCCGTGACCATAGGTTAAGTTGCAAAAGAGTGTTCTTGGCTATTATAGGAAAAGATATTCATGACGGCACCCGATGTTTGTAGCAATGAGTGGCCACCGCTGCAGCAGAACCTCTGGGGACGGTGGATGGGCAGCTGAGATGTAGTGTCTACCAATTGGTTGGAGGAGGTTCCCAGGGCAATAGATATTGAAGGGTGTAGGGTGCAAGATGGAGGGCGCGCATTAACAGACAGACTCACGTTTTGTTGGTCCCTGAAATCCTTTACTGGTAAGACCGATCCCACATACATGCTGTTCTGTGAGTCCGTGTAACCAGGGAGCAACTCGGGTTCCTCCACACTCGGCAAGTTCTGAGGCCTCCTTGCTGCGCTTTTCCCTGTCGGTCCCTGCTGCTGCTTGAAGCTGCGGCCCTTTCTCTCCCTCTCTCCTGCACTAGCCAGTATGACAGGCAGCTCGAGTCCTTTATTAGCCTCACTTTACGTGCGGCTACTCCTGGGCTCTTCAAGCTGCTTTACCTCCGGGAGCTTCATGTGGATGGGGAAGTTGGAAGTTTACAAAATGAAGTCCATGCATCCACTCAAAAGTTAAAAAGTTGACAGACAGGCAAAATATCGTAGTTAACAAGAAGGCTCACCACAAGGTCTATCAGTTTTGGTGCAACAAACACAGCAGTGGAGGTGTCTCTTATGCTTTGTAATAGTGAGATCACAGATGTCCATGCAAGCACCGTGTGACACACTTTACACAAGTGTTGAATGGTGGCCCAAAATAGGTGAAGAAGCCTTGACTTCAATGTTGTCTTAAGTAAAGATGAGCCACCACCCTAGTGTTCGAATTTGATTCAGTTCGCCGTATTGGGCGTTTGTTCGTCGAATGTTTGTCGAACACCATTGAATCCTATTAAAAACAATGGCAGCCAAACACATACAAAAACATAGAAAATACCTTCTAAAGTGTCCAAAATATGACAAACTACTCAGAAGATACAACAAACATATGGAAAAGTGAAAAGTACATATAAAAATGCGAAAAGAAAAGAGATAGATGAGTAAAAGGGGGAGGAGACACAGATATAGGCATGTCATGCCCTTCCAAAATCAGGCTAGGGTCACACTTGAGGCAGATTTTTGAAATCCTGATCCGGGTTTGAGCTGTCAAAAAGCTCAAAATCGGAACAGGAACCGCTGCCAATAGGAGCCCATTATGTTAACATGCAATCCGGTTAACGGCTCCAGATTTGTAGCCTGCATGAAACATCATGCAGGCTGCAGTTTTCGCAGCGGTTACTCTGCTGCAGCCTTTTTCTTATAATGGGCTCCTATGGGAGCCCGTGCAGCTGCCGCAAGGCATATGTGAATGCATCTGTAAGGCCTCGTGCACACGCTGAGCATTGTGTCACATTTAGGGGACCACAACAAGAGTCTCCATTTTTTCCAAAAATTTGGGCCCAGACACCACTTCAGTGGCATCAATTGCCCCACAGTTACAAGCTTAAAATGTTTGGCAAGGTGACTTTTCATGCAGCACATTCCAAAATCCACAAGCCTTTAGTCTCCCCATGTTATCTGTAAGGGTACCTTTACACACGGCTACATTTGTAGCTTGTCACCAGGTAACTTACTGGTTGCAGTGAAATCATGGATACATGGTTCTATCTTGTTGCTGTGTACAAATGGAATCATGTATCCATGATTTCACTGCAACCTGTAAGTTACCTGGTGACAAGCTACAAATGTAGCCGCGTGTAAAGGTACCCGAAGATTTGTCATCAAAATCTAATTAGAGGCCAAAAAATCAATAGTTTGAGTAGTTCATGCATGAACTGTCGCATGGATATGAAGCAAGTCGCAGTGGGAAGCTCACTGTACTTACAATGCGGCCTAGCGGGCCGAGCCAACCACCGACTGGCCCATCAAGTGCATTCACTGCCTCTGCATCCTCTGTGACTGTGGGACAGCAGTCACACATGCTTTTGGATGAAGACCTTCCACCTCTTTACCTGCAACAGCCAGTGTGATTGGAAGGTCATCAGTTCTTTTGGAAGTGGAAACACCTGTTGGTGTTGAGTGCTGTCAGACATCAAGAGCACCTCCTTTGGATGAAGGCAACATAATATGTCCGCCTGCACCTTCCTCACAGACCAACAGTTTGCCGGGGACACCCTACTCAACCGTGACTCAGCACAGCAGCCAGCCCTCGGTCCCTCAGATCTGGACAAGTAAAAGACCATTTCCTCCAGCCATGAGGTTGAATTTCACCATCTGCAAGCTGTTGGCTACAGAAATGCTCCGTCTCCGCCTGGTGTACACAGAGGATATTTGAGACCTTGTGTCTGTCGCAGTGCCCCAGTACCAGATGCCCAGTCGACACTACTTCTCAAGAAAGCTGTGCCTGCGATGCATGTCGCACACAACATCACCGCTTCCTTGAGAAACTCTGTGTGTGACAGGGTGCATTTCACCACAGACACTTGGACCAGTAAGCATGGACAGGGACGTTACATGGCGGTAACTGTGCACTGGGTAACTTTGAAGACAGTGTGGCGCCCCTGTGTCCAGGAGGCCACAAAGGGTACTGCAACCAGGCAGGTAGGACGACAGTTGCACACCAACACCCTCACAGCCCACACAACCCACGTACAGTAGAGGGCAGCATCCAGCCCTGAGCTTGGAGACTCTAGGCAGGCGAGTAGTGGTGGATTTAGAGAAGTAGGTTGGGCACACACGTAGTCAGGTGAGTAACAGTAGAAACAGTGAAGGGGGAGGAGGAAGGAGTCAGTAGGCCCTGGGTGCCGAGCAGCAAAGACACAGACCAGCAGCAGGCTGAGGAGCACGGCACAGACCGAGAGACAGCAGTAGGCCGAGGTAGGCTGAGCAGAAAGACTGAATCACACATCCTGGCAAAGTGGGGTGTAAGTAGCGCAGAATCTGTACCGAGCCAGTGCGAGCCTGAGGAGAGAGAAAGCCTATCCGGAGCCAGTACCCCCAGGAGTGTGAAGGGAAGAGAGAGGGACAGTGATACCCGGGCCCTAGAATTACAGCCGAGACGACCAATCTGCAGGCGGAGTAGCCTTCCTATGACACTGGAAGACACAGGAGAGAGAGCCTGGTAGAGCCTCACACAGGAGGACTGCTGGAGGCTGTGCTGAGTAGAGTGTCGGCTCTAGAGGGGACCGTAGTTTTACCCGGCATCCCCAGACAACCGACGGGGGACCACAGCTGCATGTTAGGGTCCCTACTCCAAAGAACAGGCAGCTCAGTGACAACCAGGAGAACCCACAGGGGTCCGAGTCACCGCCATACTGTCCGGAGACGCACACCAAGTGAATACAGAGAGTTAACAGCCCGGAAAGGACACAGACACAGTGTGAGGGGTCACAGAGAGAGAGGCCTGGCTGCAGAGAGCAAAGGGAACCCGGAGGGGAGAGTGAGCCCGTGTACTAAGACTTGAACTGAGACTTGTAAGAACTGTAACTGAACTGTGAGCTGTACTGAAGAGCTTTGAAAGTAAACACGGAGAACCCTGAATAAGTCTCCCTTGATTGTCTCTGCTTGAATGCTATTCCCTCCATGCAGGCTTGCAAAGGACCTCCACCTGCAGAGCCACAGCCTGTCAGCTCCAGCACAGAGGAAGGATTTCTGCAGCATCTGGCTAGTAAGTGAATTGCACTCAGCACGGAGCCTGCACACCACACATAGACATTAACCATCACTGCCCCGGGGAACACAGTTCTGCCCACTGGAACTATACCATCTATGCTGCCATTACATCATCCCCGGAGGTTCTGCAGCAGCGGCGGCCCCACTACTGGCCGCACACAGTGGGTGGCATCACGACTGACAATCCCCTGCAAATATTCCCTTTTATTTGCCAGCCCGGGACACGGTCCGGACCAGGACCACCCGTGACTTCCCCAATAGCAGAGCCGGTCCGGTACCGAGTACCCTCGTCCAAGTGGGCTCGACAACAGCAGGAGAAGGGGCTGCTGTCCAAGTCTTGCCATCCCCACGAGTAGTGCGTCAATCCTCTGTATGTACAAGTTCCTCCACTGCTTCTGTCTCCTCAACCTCGTTTCGGTCCTCCACCTGCACCCAAAGCCTGTCTGGTAATGCCACCCATGTTCTAACTGCGCACAAGGAATCCTGCACACCTCCTTACTATGATGGCAGAAGGGCTCAATGGCATCAGGCTGTCTTTACCTTGAAATGTCTGGGAAATGTGAGTCACACAGCTGAGGATTTGTGGTCAGCTGTGGAGACCGAGTTTCATCAATGCTTGTTTCCACTGAACCTGCAGCCAGGGAAGGCCGTGTGCACCAATGCTGCAATACTGGGTGCAGCCCTCTGCCGGGGCAATGTGACACACGTGCCTTGCATGGCTCACATATTAAACCTGGTTGTCCAGCCAATTTTTGCACACTATCCGGGCCCAGATGGTATTCAGCAGAGGGCACGGTCGCTGTGTGCTCACTCCCGTCATTCGCATCCCGTAGCTCAACACCTTGCATCTCTATAGAAGTCGTTAGGCCTGCCAGTTCACTGGATGAAATGTGATGTGCCGACACGATGGAATACAACTCTGCACATGTTGCAGCAACTGTGGCAGCATCGACGAGCCCTGGTGCAATACGTCATGACGTATAACTGGGCCTACGAGATCCAGAGGTGGGGCAAATCACACAGCTGGAGTGGTCTGAAATGAAGGACATATGCACCATTCTGTACAGTATTGAAATGTCGACAAAGATGTTTAGTGATGATGATGCCATTATCAGGATGACTATTCCTGTCATTTACATGCTGGAGCACACTTTAAACAGTATTCGGAGTCAGGTGGTGGCACTAGAGGAAGGGGACGAAGTACAGGAGGAGTCGTATGCGTTAGAGCTCACAAGATCTCTAAGGTGCAGTTCACAGTTTATGAATGAGGGTCTATATTATGCTTGCTCAGAACCTTCTTTATCTGGGCCTGGATCTGACTCCAAAAGCTTATGGGCATCAGTGCAGATAATTTCCTCATCTTGACTCATAAAAGCTTTGGAGCAGACCTTTGATTCCCAGGCTATAGTATGAGTGAAGAGTGATGCATACTCAACCATCTGTCTTACCCTATACTCAGATGGGCGGCTGGAGACTTGGGAGCTGTGCAGAAGCAAGTGGGATTGTGGTGACACCTCTGAGGACTGGTGTATTTGTGATGTGGAAGTTGAGGTGGAGGAGAGCCCACTTGCTGAATCACTTGCTATCCATTCAAGCGCCTGTTTTTTTTGTGCCTCATCGAGAATTGGTATTGATCATTGTCTGAGTCGTGTCCGTACGTATCATTTCAGAATCTCCAAGGAAAGAAGTAGACATCTTACTTTGGCTGGAAGATGGTCTTTCTTCAGCAGATGTTACTCTTGCTTTCCCATGTACCCCACGGACACAAACTTTTTTTCCCTTTTCCACCACGCCTATTTCCCCTTCCACCAGCAGCAGGCCTTTTGCCACTCATTTTGTATGTGAACAAGTTGGCAACTCTGCAGTTGTTGGCAAAAAATATTCTGATGGAAATCGAGCATAGTTGATTGGCCAGACAGTGGTACTAGGCACAAAAAATTACGTTTGGTAAGTGCAGTTAAAAATTAGTAGAATGAACTACACTTAAGGTGTACTTGGTTGTATTACAAGTCGCCTACACTACAGTTTTTTGTCCTCCCCAGTCACACAGTCACACATTAATCTCTTTCTATACATTGCTCTTTATGTGAGCTGAGGGATATGAACAATAAATGCCACATGAGGCATAATACTGGTGGTGTTATTTATTACCCTGTACAGGGGTGGGGGACATTTGGAAATTCCTACTCTCATTAACTGGCTGCACATCACCATAAAAATTACCCAGCTACATTTAATGAATTAATTACCTCACCAATTTGTTGGGTGCAGCTGCTTCTCTGTGTCCTGTGATGTTCAGTGATAACTGATCTTCCAGGTTTGTGTTGGTCTGGAGCGCAGTTGACTCTGTGACAATAACTTTTGTAAATCAAATACATTTAATAGGAGACTGCTATATATACATCATATAGGAGAAACTGAGGGCATATACAGCACTGTAGAAGGTTAGGGGCACACAGACTGGGCGTGAGCTGAGCTCTACAGTAGCCACAGGGATGTATAATCTCTCCCCGGGTCCCCACCCATTGAGGGGGTGTGCTGAGCTCTGGAGGCAAGGGCCACAAGCTTCCAGAAAATGGCAGCGGATCTCGATCTGCGCATGCACCGCCTCCGCGGCCATTTTCTGGAAGTCTGGTCAATAGAGGCCGAGTCACAGCTTGGCAATACCCCTCTCTGTGCATGTCTCTCCCCCATGTGTGCAGTCTCTCCCCTCACTGTGCCTGTCACTGCCCTTTGCACAGTCTCTGTCCCTCCTGTTTGCTGTCCCTCCCTTGTGCCTGTCTCCAACCTGTGCACTGTGTCCCACCTGCGTGCTGTGTCTCTCTCCTGCACCTGTTTCCCCCTGTGCCCTGTCTCTCCCCCCTGCACCTGTCTCCTTCCTGTGTGCTGTGTCCCCGTGACGGATGGCAGACACACACACGCAGCACATGGAAGACAGAGACACAGCACATGGATGACAGACACACACTGCACTCGGATGACAGACACACATACAGTACACAGATAACAGACACACATACAGTACACAGATGACAGACACACATACAGTACACATGACAGACACACGACAGATGACGGACACACATACAGCAAACAGATGACAGAGACACAGCACACGGATGACAGAGACACAGCACATGGACGACAGAGACACACATACAGTACACATGACAGACACATGACAGATGACAGACACACATACAGCAAATGGATGATAGACACACAGCACACAGATGACTGACACACATACAGTACACATGACAGACACATGACAGATGACAAACACACATACAGCAAACGGATGACAGACACACAGCACACAGATGACAGACACACACACAGCACACGAATGACAGAGACACGGCACACGGATGACAGAGACACAGCACACGGATGACAGAGACATGGCACACGGATGACAGAGACACGGCACACGGATGACAGAGACACAGCACACGGACGAAAGAGACGCAGCACACAGATGACAGAGACACTGCACATGGATGACAGAGACACAGCACATGGACGACAGACACACAGCACACTGATGAGAGACACAGCACATGGATGACAGACACAGCACACGGATGACAGAGACACAGCACACGGACGACAGAGACACAGCACACGGATGACAGATGCACAGCACACAGATGACAGACACACACACAGCACACATGACAGACACATGACAGACACACATACAGCAAACGGATGACAGACACACAGCACTCAGATGACAGAGACACAGCACACGGATGACAGACACACAGCACACGAACAACAGAGACATAGCACATGGACGACAGACACACAGCATACAGATGACAGACACACAGCACACAGATGACAGACACACATACAGTACACATGACAGACACACGACAGATGACAGACACACATACAGCAAACGGATGACAGACACACAGCACTCAGATGACAGACACACACACAGCACACGAATGACAGACACACAGCACACGGATGACAGAGACACAGCACACGGATGACAGACACACAGCACACGAACAACAGAGACATAGCACATGGACGACAGACACACAGCATACAGATGACAGACACACAGCACACAGATGACAGACACACATACAGTACACATGACAGACACACGACAGATGACAGACACACATACAGCAAACGGATGACAGACACACAGCACACAGATGACAGACACACAGCACACGGATAACAGAGACACAGCACACAGATGACAGACACACACACAGCACACGAATGACAGACACACAGCCCACGGATGACAGATACACAGCACACTGATGACAGACACACACAGCAAATGCATGACAGAGACACAGCACATGGATGACAGAGGCACAGCACACGCATGACAGAGACACAGCACACGGATGACAGAGACACAGCACACGGATGACAGAGACACAGCACATGGATGACAGAGACACAGCACACTGATGACAGAAACACACAGCAAACGCATGACAGAAACACAGCACACGGATGACAGACAAAGCACACGGATGACAGAGACACAGCACACAGATGACAGAGACACAGCACACGGATGACAGAGACTCAGCACATGGATGACAGAGACACAGCACACTGATGACAGACACACACAGCAAACGGATGACAGAGACACAGCACATGGATGACAGAGGCACAGCACACACATGACAGTGACACAGCACACGGATGACAGAGACACAGCATACAGATGACAGACACACACAGCAAACGGATGACAGAGACACAGCACACGGATGACAGAGTTACAGCACACGGATGACAGAGACACAGCACACGGATGACAGAGACACACAGCACATGACACACACATCATACTCATACATGATATCTGTATCACACACACATATATACTCACTCTCTTCTTCATAATCATCGTGTACCCAGTGAGGGAGGCCTGTAGTTGTAATCAGCAGATGATGTCTGTACACACATTCTGGAGACTCCTGTCAGCCACCTTCTCTCCCCCTCCCCTACTCCCGACTGCTGAGCTGGTGGTGACATTATAGGAGGAGGAGGGGTGCTCCTGTGGCTGCTCACTTCACTACCCTCTCTTCATGCTTTCTGCAAGCTTTTGTTCTTTCCCCCCCACACACTTGGCTCCTCCTACCCAATTGATGCTGTGCAGGATAGATGGGAACGAAGAGGAGACCAGAGAAGTAGATGAGGAGGTGCATCATCATACATTATAGTAGTAGAGCCGTGGCCTCGTCCACTAGTAACCAGGCGCCATCTATGGACTCTCTCTCCTCCAAAGGGGCTTCTCCCCCTGCGGCCCCGCCTCCAGTCCTTTCTGTTCAACAAGGAGGTGGTCAGTGACGTGCACTTCCTGTTCGGGAAGGGAGTGGGCAGCTAGCAGATCCCCGCACACAGGAACTCGTCAGTGGGGGGGAGCGATCACACAGCTCAGGGGGCCCCCTGTCCAAAATGGGGGGCGGACCTCCTTGCTCCCAATGGCCCCCCACCGGCATGGCCGGGCCCCTCCTGCCCCTGTCCAACGACCACGCCCCATGCAGGCAGGCCCCGGGCCCCTCACTGCAGTAAGGGCTGTAACCCCCTAATGGCGGCCCTGATAATGGCACTATATAAATAAATAATAATACTTTGTACACTCCAGTACTATGGGTATAAAAATGACTTTATAGTGTTCCAGCAGGACAATGACAGTGATTGGCAAAGAAATGGTTCAATGACAATGCAGTAGAGGTGCTGGATTTGCCTTCACAGTCCGCAGACATCAACCCAATCAATCACTTGTGAGTAGAGTTGAAGAAAAAGATGTAAACATATGTGAGTAGCATATGGACCTACCTGTAGCAAAACATTTTTCCAGCCCTGACCACAATGTGGGGCTGCTCATCTTAAAAAGCAACTTCAAATCTCAGAGAGAGAGAAGAATTTGCGAATACAAATTAATAACAACCTTTGACACATTCAAAACAGGATTAAATGTATCACATGGATTCATGACCTTTTATATAACATGAATGGACATTTGGGGACATCACAGATTCATGTGTTTTTATATAAATTGAAAAGATATTTGGGGCTATCACATCTTCCAAGAGACTCGATTTTGAGGACAATTAACTTTTGACACTTCTTATGTGAACACCTTGCCCTGTTGCAAAAATTGCAAATTTTAGGATTTTTTTCTTAAATTCATTAACTTGTGATGATGCAATAACCATGGTCTGATATATCAGAGCACCCAATATTTCTAAGCTTACTATGTTCAAAATTGCTAATATATCAGTGTTCAACATTGTATTTGTACATTGCCTTAGAACTATTACAATCAGAATGTGATGCCTACGTCCCTGCTGGGACACCAGCATACTCACCATCACAAAAGTTCCCTGGGAGTGCGCTTAAAGCCCAAGCTCCTGCCCTGTACTTAAAGGGCCAATTCCCTATTACCTTGAAGTGCTCCACAGCTTATAGCTGAGAGACGCTATGTATGTAAGGCATCCTCCCAATAGGGAAGGTGCCGGATCAACGTGTTAGTTTAGTCAGTTATTGCCTTCTGAGGTAGTTGTCAGGTCCTCTTCCTCTGTGTCCTTTTCCTGCTCCTGTGTTCTGCCTTCCAATACCTACTTACACCTGTCTTACCTTCTGTATTAGCTTACATATGCAGTCCTGCCTGCTACAGCCACCCTGGCTGCAACTGTCTACACCTGAGACTGCGCCTGTGTCATTTCCTGAATCACCTGCCTGCAACTGAGACTGTACCTGGGTCTGTTCTGTATCCACTGCACTGGGGGGCAGCTGCCACAGTTCCTTCTGTAGTCCAGTGGGTTCACTTTCCCATGCTCACCCCTGCAGCATAAATTTGATCAGGCTATGGACCCACCAAGCTTGCTGGCCTGCAATAGGAGGTTCCCATATGTGGAAGCAACAAAACCGTATCCTGACCTATCTGCGGTCATCAGACGCACGACTGAACATCATAACACCTACGGCTCCACCTGCAATAGTGTCTATTCCGGCAGATAATAATCTAGCTTTTGGTTCCTGTTCTTACTTGTCTGCTCCTCCACATTTATGGTGACCCAAAGCAGTGCCGAAGCTTCATCAACCAGAGCACCCTGCACTTTGAACTTTTGGCCCACCATTTTCTACAGGGATTCCTGATTTTGCACCTCAGTGGGGAGGCCCTTGCCTGAGTAAATCTCCTGCGGGAAGGAAGAGACTCAGTTAACTTCAACATCCTGCACCTCCTGGAGGCCTTCCGGAAAGTTTTCGATGAGCCGGGTCATGTCACCTCAGCCGCATCCTCTATTCTGCAGCTGTGTCAAGGTGGTCAATCAGTATGCAATATGCAGTTTAATTCCGCACCCTCTACTCTGAACTGGGGTGGAAAAATCAGGCGCTGACAGTCGTCTGTTGGGATGGTTTATTCGGGAGGATTAAGGACAAACTGGCAGGCCGTGATATTTAAGGCCTACATTTAAAATAATAAGAACCTCATATTAATATTAAATCAGGGATGGGTTAAAAGAAAAAATGGTGTCAGATTTGAAAGAATATGTGAAAGAAAAACCCCTGCAATCTGCTTACACATTCTTATTAGGCATAATCCTACACTGTAACAATCCTGTCCAGCTGTCAGACAAATAACATAAGATAGCCTGGAGCACAGCCAAAGTTATTTAATCCATTTGTGAGATTCGCACATCACAGTCCTAATTCCATGCTTGTGTTTTTGTTGGTGCTTGAGCAATTGCTGAGGAGCAAAGATCAAACAATTTCTATCTCCTTGTGTTTAATGATAACAGAGCTCTGTACTCTCAGCACATCTAGGCCAGACTTTACATTGATGGGATGCCTTAAATCTCCAGACCCTTGACTACTAAGCAATTAAATAAGACCACTCATGAATGAGACGCTTTGTTGACTGTATGTCGGTGCTGATCCTACTGATCTACAGCAATACATTTCTTTCTGTAGATTTCATTCACTTATAGAACCATGATACACTGTTTCAGAGATTATACATCCCCATCGGTGGTTTCATGTTTCATTCCGTGTTTCATGTTATTGGAATATAGGCATTGGAATATAATTAAGCTTTTTTCACACTCATTAAAAACAAGTTTTTACTGACAACATAAGAACACATTTTAATGTAGAGATTTTCATTACAAATCTTTAGAAGATAACAATTGAATGTATTGTGATCACCCAAATTACTGTCTACTAATCATTCTAACAACTGTTTGTTTTTTTTTTAATACAATTGCATTTTTCTCCTCAAAATACCCAATGCAGACAAAAACACTCCAATAAAAATTTTATGTTGATCATTGATAATTAGCAAGCTATTGGTTAACTGTAAAATTGCCTACAGTAGACTGCTCTTAAAAATAGGCAGCGATCAAAGACAGAAGCAACCAAGAGACAAGTATGAAAGTGTTACTGAAGAGGATGAATGGACATGTGGATCGGGTTTGCTGGGTTCAAAGGGGACCCAAACCTTGGTGCTGTACAATGGTCGTAATAATGGCTAGGGGGAAGCAAAAGGGGATAAGCATGTAAATTTCCCTGTAAACAAATGTGAATAGGGAATACATTAAAAAAAATGACTTGAGGTTTCCCGTATTTTGGATTATCATCAGTCAAGGTCAAGCAGACAGCTGAGGGCTGGTATTATCAGGATGGGAAGGACTGTGGTTATTTGGCTGTTCCCAGCCTTCCTGCAGCCTCCCCAGAATTAGCACATTACATTGCATGTGCCAATTCTGGTGCTTTGCCCGGCTCTTCCCGATTGCCCTGGGGAGGTGACAATTGTGGTAATGCTTTTTGGGGTTTATTTCAGCCGTAAATTAATAACTAGCATCAAGCCCAGGAATTAATAATGGAGAGGAGGTCTAGCAGACACCCCCACTAGAATAAAAACTCTCCACACCCCCTCGCTCACCAATTTGTTAAAAAAAATTCCCACTAAACTCTGATGTAGTCCACATTCCACAAATGCAGGTACAGCGACTGTGAATGGCAGTAAAGTACAGCTATTCACAGGTGACAGATACACGCTCATCAGATCTGTGGGGTCTCGTTGCCTAGAGCTGTCTGCTTTACCTTGGCTGATTAATAAAAATGAAGGGTACACCACACTGCTGTTGTTGTTGCTATTAATTATTCATTTATTAGTTAAAAAGGCGAAGAACACCCTTTAGAGCCCCATGAAAGTTACTAAAGGGTGCCGGTGTACAGTATGAAAGGGGGGAACTATGCTTTTGTCAGTTTCCAGAGGACAGTATGTGCTGAGAATTGCATCACCAGGTCCTATATAAATCCAATAACAAGATTTGGCCGGTCAAGCACGGCCTTGTCAGTACTCAGCATGAGTGTGTTGGGCCCGGAAGTGGCCACAGCCAAAAATCTTGATTGGCTGCACTTCAACCTTTCAACAAGTATTTTTCTGCTACCAAACACGATCTGTAGCACAGACATCCACTCATATGTCTCTGTTTGGAGTTTGGCACGGAAAGCTAGGTGTCCAGTACGAATCCCGATTTTATCGTTCGGCTTCCCTCATCCCTAGTTACAAAATTATTTGGCTTTCCGTGTTGATAGACATCTTATAATAATAACCTCTGACTCTACCATTAATGAGCACATTCAACATTGTAATATGTCCATTTTTAAAGTGGTTACCTGGCTCCATCCATTACTACTCAATTACACATCGGAAGTGAGCAATGACAATGACCTTATTATCCCAAACACCTGCTGACACATGTAAAAAATTGGTAGGTATTGCCTTTTTGCCCTGTTCAATACTTACCTACTGCTGCCTTTACCTTCCATCACAGCTGCTCTTTTCAGACTTTCGCAGTGTGTGACTTAACGTCTCTCTCCAATGTCTCATGGAGTGCACTGAAAGTCATTCTTCAATGCAAGTCTATGAGAGCCTCATTCTGGTTGACAAAGAGATGCACTGAGAGCATGCAACCTAACCTCTGACTTCTGGTAAGATGTTGCTGTCACAAGATGAGATCAGAGCAATGGCAAAAAAAAGGTGAAGACTCTGGTGGGTAAGTATAATACTTAGCAGGGGCGTAACTACAATAGATGCAGGGGTTGCGATCGCACCCGGGCCCTGCAGCCTAGGGGGCCCCCAAACGTCCCTTTGGCCTATAGAAAAAGACTAATACTATTAAGGTACCGTCACACACGGCAATATTGCTAGGCAATTTCACTGGCAATTTGCTGGTTGCAGTGAAATCATGGACACATTGTTCCATTTGTACACTGCAACAAAATAGATCAATGTGTTCATGATTTCACTGCAACCAGCAAATTGCCAGTGAAACTGCAAGCAATATTGCTGCGTGTGACGGTACCTTTAAAGATTTGCAATAATTGAGGACCCGTTGGAGCTTTTGCATCTGGGCCCCTGGGCCTGAAGTTACGCAACTGATACTTTTAGGTTACCAGGTTAGGGAACTTAAATTAGAAGCAGCACTCCAGTTCTGAAAAAAAATGCTGGAGTGCTGCTTTAAAGCTTAAAATAGACCTGCCAGCTCTCCTGATATTTTTGATTTGGCATTTATGTTCCATGCATTTTCTTAGAATACTGCATCATGTAAAGCCTCTTGGATATGAATGACTTAACAGACAGCTGCTTGTTATCGTGGCTACCATCAATGAGGCACCTAAAAAAGTTGATATTGATTAAGCAGTGCTGACAATGTTATGGTGGGTTTACACACACCAACTTATCTGTCCAACTTCTGACCAACTTGCTGGTTGCAGTGAAATCATGGACACATTGTAACATTTTGTGGCTGTGTACAATGGAGCAATGTGTCCATGATTTCACTGCAACCAGCAAGTTGGTCAGAAGTTGGACAGATAAGTTGGTGTGTGTAAACCCACCATTAGACTAGGTAGTGGCAATTTATTAACTAGGAAAAATGGTATTGCCCTTTTGTCATTTTTTTCATACATTAAAGCTGGTTTCACATTAGCGTTTGGAATACAGCGTAACAGAGCGCAGCAAAACGGATGCGCATTGCGTTCTTATGTTTAACATTGGAACGCATAGTAGCTGCATTTGGCGGCGTTCAGTTGCAATTACGTTCGGTTGCGCATAATTTGTGCGACCTCCTCTGCCCTCCGAACGCAGCCTGTTGCATTTTTTGTGCATTCACGGGCTCTTGTTTTATCAGCAAGCGCACAAACAAAACTTAGATCTCAATGGATCCGCTGTGTCCTCCGCATGAAAGTGCAGGAGAACGCTGCGGATCACATTGAAATCTCTCCCAGTGGCCAATCAGGGATCTCGGTGGCAGCCTGATACTATTCCCAAATCTAAACAGGTATTGAACCTTGATTGAATAACTCTGTGATTTTTTCAACTGTAGTGTATACTGGAGCCTGTATGGGCTCGGGAGATGGCTGCAGCACATGTCCTCTTTTAAGAGGCTGACTAATGCTGCGGGCATAGGCTGTTTTGTGCAGTGCCTCTGTATGTGTTTTAGATCCTGGATAACATATGGGTTACACAGCTGCACTCTAAATAGTGATTATATGCAATACATGTGATACTCTCATATTGTGACATCTAATAATTCCTTTTAGAAATCTGAGGAATAATATAAATTGTTGTCTGCAAGTGATAATATACACTAGACATTAATCTTAATGATATGTAGACACTATATCTATATGATACGATAATGGGAGTAAAATATGTATGACATCACAAACAACAAATGTCACTCTTGACCCAACTTATATCTACATAATTATGAAAAAAATATGTAATATATTTATAAAATTTATAAACTATGGTTTCATGGAGATATATGATATATACTACAGTGAAGCATAAAGGTCCTCCTTGTTTGGACATCTATTAAAAACTGTGATGGTTCAATACCCTAAATAGAAGTATGTATACTTTTGATATATTGAGAAATGAATGTTTATAAATTTTGGAAGTATGCATATGGTATAATATAAATAACTATTTGTATCAGTGGAATTACTACCTTACTCTCACCCCCTGTACCGTGTAGTCTTTTTGAATAATAATAAATATTTATATTTTCACATAAATGACCACATGATCGTTTTTCTTCCCTTATGGGGATAACTTTGATATGAAAGTGCAGGAGAACGCTGTCGATCACATTGAAATCTCTCCCAGTGGCCAATCAGCGATCTCGGTGGCAGCTAGGAGGAGGAGATCTTCGCTGCTGATCTCCGCCTCCTGGCCGCCGCCGAGATCGCTGATTGGCTGGCCGGGCACCATACTGATGTGAACGCGTGCGGAGAATCTCCGCTGTGTTCACATTTCACATCAGTATGGCAGCATTTGCAATGCATTTGCATCTGCATGCTCTCAGCATGCAGACACAAACGCAAATGTGAACCCGGCCTTACAAAAGGTGGAAACAAAGAAACATCACTTGTCCAAGGGCAGAAAAGTGTGACCCACTGAACATTTCATCATATAATGTCTGCTCATCTAGTAGTACCACTAGGAAAGGGGAGACATCTACTTTAGATTTCACCTCTAAAAGAAAATAGAGATTAAAGGAGTTTTCTATTTTTACAGTCCAATGGCTTGAAAATAACAAAAATCACACCACACTTAGGGCCGCTTTACACACACCAACTTCTGTGTCCAACTTCTGAACAGATCTCTGGTTGCAGTGAAATCATGGACACATTGCTCCATTTGTACACAACCACAAAATGTAACAATGTGTCCATGATTTCACTGCAACCAGAGATCTGTTCAGAAGTTGGTCACAGAAGTTGGTGTGTGTAAAGCGACCCTTACTGACTGCCTCTCCAACGCCATCTCTTCACTGCTCTCCGCCGGTGATGTAACAGCCATAACACATGACCAGTACAACCAATCACTGGACTTAATGGTTACTGTGCAATGATCACTGAGCGCAGTGATTGGCTGCAGTGGTCACATACTATAGATGTGACATCAGTGCAATGTCAACAAGGACCAGTGCAGAGTTGGAGCTGGAAAAGCAGGGGCTAAGTAAGACTAATTTTGTTATTTTAAAAATGTCAAGCTTTTGAACCATTGATTTGTGAAAATAAAATAGTGTAACATTCATAGGCCATAGATATAGGAAGCTGTTTGATGAGTTCTAAGTGCCAATTTAACTGTCTTTATGCCATTCTAGGACTTTGGGGGGATTTTGGGTCACTAGTAACTGTTTATTTTTGATTAACAAATTCTGCACAAATGTAATGCCGTTTTGTAGCAGCATTGGTCTTCGATCCCATGGACAAACCATTATAGCAATTCAAAACTGCTTCATTATTCATACACATGAAATGAGAAATCCAAATAAACGCTTTCGTCTTTGCACCTGGAAGCAATGTCATCCACGTATTTCAGAGCGCTGGCTTCCATAGAACGTGGTGTATTTTTGCTGAAATCCTTTTAGCCTAAATACTGTGACACACTTTTAATCTCTCCTCCCGGATGTGTGTTTAGCTGTTTCATCCCGATAACTGCATCTGCCCTTTCAGTCTTATAATCAGAGTCCTTCGCTTGCCAGGCTGCCAGATGATGATGATTTCTACAACCTATTGGGATCCCATCTCTGAAGCGTCCTCTGGACTAGATTATAGTCAGCTGTGGATATGTAGAGTCACAGCTGGAGGAGGCCTACTAGTAAATGTGGGCTGATTTGATTAGACGATTTTCTCGCCGTTGGGAAAATCCATGTATATAAAGTGCTACGTATGTTGGTATGATGGAAGATTTTCAGTGCTATGGAGATACCTGTTGTGCTTTGAACACACGTGACAGTGACATTAGTATCAACATTTGAAGTGAAGACTGTGAAAATGAGATGCAAATGAATGGTAATCATACCCTATTCACATGACTCCATTTGGAGACACGGAGTACAGGTGTGATACCATAGACATACTGTAGGATGAGTTATTTAAAGCTTTGTAAATCAGTGTCAGAGGACACAGAACATCTGTGCTGTGAATCTTTCATTCATTTCTAGGCTTATTCAAAAATGTGCATATATTCCAGGATGGACGGTATGTAGATCATTTAATAAGCAAAGATTGTCTTGAATGCTGTGATTCTGCAAACAACAGATCATATTTACTTATTTCTCAAAAAGAGGTTCTGCAGCAGGTGCAGAAGTGTGTATCAGAGTTGCCAACTTTAATTTTTATTTTGTTCAAGACAACTTATCCAAAAATAACAAATGTAATTTCTGGTCAAATGTAATTTCTAAATATCTATCTTTAGACATAAACCACTTTTGTCTAATCCAGGGATGTCAAACTCTGGCCCTATATCTGTTGTAAAACTACAACTCCCAGGATGCCTGGACAGCCAAGATCTATCTGGAAGTGGTAGTTTTACAAAAGCTAGAGGGCCAAAGTTTGCCACTCCTGGTCTAATCCATTCAGAGTAATGATAAAAGGAGGTGGCACTTACCAATGTTACAAAACATCCTCTTTATTTCATCTTGTTAAAAGCCGCTCAGGTGGACAGGGGGGTAGCTGGATAGGGGAAAGTGTAGGGTGTTCTGTAATAAAGTAAATTACAAACGTTGTTAGGGTGTAAGTATAGTGTGATGCCCGGCAGGACCGGGGAGTACTTGGTAATCGGACCGGTCGGTTCGGTGGGAGGTCACTATGGCGGTGACCCGGCTCCGTTGCCCTGGGCGTGCAGAAAAAGGGGATTATTTGCAAGGGAATAGTTTGTGGTTAGTCTGGTCAGGGTGACCAGCGCTACTGTAGGACCTCTGGGGCCGATAAAGTGGAAGCCTGGATGGTATCACTCCCCACAGGTAGAGCAGGGCCCCAGGGACTATGGGGTGCAGTCCGGGGCACTGATGACCAGGTCCAAGAGGATCCAGGCAGCCAGGGAGCTCTTGAATTCCACCCTGCCATGTGTGTTTAATGTCTCCCTGCTGAGCTTCCCCAGTTCAGGGTCCCAGTGCTTTGGTGCTACTCTGTGGCCCTCTCTTTTTCTCGTCATTGCTTTGCTGTAAGCCCATATGGCAGGCAGCATGCATCCCTCATGGACACTGCCAGATGGCTGGCAGCTCCAGCCCCTATCCGCTGCTGTGCCGCCAGGTCTGGAGTGCGGCTGGGAAACGTGCAGTCTCCCGTCCTCCAGAAGTGGTCATCATATCAGGTCCCAACTGACCCAGGACTCTGGCATCTTTTCTTAGCATGGCCTGGAAGTGAGCCCCTCAGCGACAGATGTGCCGCTTGTAGGGGGTTGATTCTCTTGTTCCACTTCGGGTGTGCCATCTGTTGCTGAAGCCTGGGAATCTTCAGGCTGGTTCAGGCACAACAAACTGGGTAAAGGTCAAGACTGGTACAACAATTGCTTGGTTCACCTGAGTCCAGATATGTGGAAAATCTCCTGAGACAGTGTGTATCTTCTTCTCGACCTCTTCTTTCTTTTGAGGAACATTTTGATCTTCCTGTTCTCTCAATTGTTCTGGGCATACCTTTAAGTAGTCCCTTGACACTGTCGCTGAGGTTCTTCCTCCATCTTTGCTGATGAGGTATACCTTGCTGTTATCAAAGTGTGAGGGCAAGACAGTGTATGGTACCGTCACACTTGGCGACGCACCAGTGATCCCGACAGCAATCCGACCTGCCGGGATCGTTGTTACATCACTGTCGGGATCGCTGGTGAGATGTCAAACAGTAAGATCTCACCAGCAACACAGCAACGATCTGGAATGATACGGAGGATTTAGGGACCCTGTTTCTCAGACCTGTAGTATTGAGATCGTTGGTCGTTGTCTCTGTCAAACACACCGATGCATGCTGCCCAGAGGGACCCCAACGATCAAAAAAAGGTCCAGTCGACTCTGACACGACCAGCGATCTCACAGCAGGGGCCTGGTGGCTGCTAAGTGTCAAACATAGCGAGATCGTTGGATAGGTCGCTGTTGCATCACCAAATTTGTGACTTAACAGCGATCTCACTAGCGATCTCGCTTAGTGTGACGGGGACTTAGGCTCAGATTCCCACTGGTCATCAAGTTTATGCTTCCTCTTTCACTTTAACATCTGTTCTCCTGATGCTAAGATAGTAGCTGGGGATTTCTGATTGTAATCTCTCTCTTGCCTCTGTCTTGCCTGGGACAGGCTTTTCTCCACACACTCTTGAACCTTGCGGTATTGTTGCTGGCCCTCCGTATCCCAGTCCGCATCTACTTGTACATTCTCTGGTACTAGAACACCCTTGTCAAGGTCAACGAGAAGTCGGCCAGGTCTGGCTCGCATCAGGTATGCTGGAGAGCAGTTGGTTGAGTTCATCGTGATATGGTTATACAGGTCTACCAGATCCAGCAATTTCTCTGGCCACAGGTTACGCTCTTCAAGGCACAGAGTCTTCAACAGGTCTATTACCACCTGGTTCATTTTCTTGCATAACCCATTTGTGTGGGGATGATACGGCATAGTTCTTATCTTTTTGCAGCTGTTCACGTTGCAAAACGTCTGAAACACCTCTGCTTCAAAGGCCGGGCCTAGGTCGGTGAGGACCTGCTCAGGGTAGCCATGTGTTCGACAGAAATTCTTTTGGAAAGCCTTTGCTGTAATCTTTGCCATTTGGTCCTTCACAGGTACGACGACCTGGAAATGGAAATAGTGGTCTACAATGGTGAGGGCGTAGACATAGCCTGACCAGCTTGGGGCTAACGTCATGTGATCCAGGGCTACAAGTTCAAGCGGTTGCTTGGTGACTATTGGCTGTCTTTCCACTATCTTTCCACCTCAGGTTGCACGGACCACACTCACCACTTCTCAATAGTTTTCTTCATGCCCACCCAGAAGAAATGCTCGCGAATAAGGGCCTCCAACTTCTTCCATCCAAAGTGCCCCACTTCATGATGATATTGTAATGCAGGATGGGGCCGGGGTACCCAGAAGTAGGACGGAGCTGGGCGTAGTGAGTCAGGGGAGTCTGCTCTGGCCCTGATACTGGGGTCCCTGACTCGCCCTGTACTCGGAGGTACAGCTGTGATCAAAAGTATTGACACCCCTGCAATTCTGTCAGATAATACTCAGTTTCTTCCTGAAAAGGATTGCAATCACAAATTCCTTGGTATTATTATCTTCATTTAATTTGTCTTCAATGAAAAAACAGAAAAGAGAATGAAGCAAAAAGCAAAACATTGATCATTTCACACAAAACTCCAAAAATGGGCCAGACTAAAGTATTGGCACCCTCAGCCTAATACTTGGTTGCCCAACCTTTAGCCAAAATAACTGCGATCAACCGCTTCCGGTAACCATCAATGAGTTTCTTACAATGCTCTGCTGGAATTTTAGACCATTCTTCTTTAGCAAACTGCTCCAGGTCCCTGATATTTGAAGGATGCCTTCTCTAAACTGCCATTTTTAGATCTCTCCACAGGTGTTGTATGGGATTAAGGTCTTGACTCATTGCTGGCCACCTTAGAAGTCTCCAGTGCTTTCTCTCAAACCATTTTCTAGTGCTTTTTGAAGTGTGTTTTGGGTCATTGTCCTGCTGGAAGACCCATGACCTCTGAGGGAGACCCAGCTTTCTCACACTGGGCCCTACATTATGCTGCAAAATTTGTTGGTAGTCTTCAGACTTCATAATGCCATGCATACGGTCAAGCAGTCCAGTGCCAGAGGCAGCAAAGTAACCCCAAAACATCAGGGAACCTCCGCCATGTTTGACTGTAGGGACCGTGTTCTTTTCTTTGAATGCCTCTTTTTTTCTCCTGTAAACTCTATGCTGATGCCGTTGCCCAAAAAGCTCTATTTTTGTGTCATCTGACCAGAGAAGATTCTTCCAAAATGTTTTAGGCTTTCTGAGGTAGGTTTTGGCAAACTCCAGCCTGGCTTTTTTATGTCTCGGGGTAAGAAGTGGGGTCTTCCTGAGTATCCTACCATACAGTCCCTTTTCATTCAGATGGCGGCAGATAGCACGGTTTGACACTGTTGTACCCTCGGACTGCAGGGCAGCTTGAACTTGTTTGGATGTTAGTTGAGGTTCTTTATCCACCATCCGCACAATCTTGCGTTGAAATCTCTTGTCAATTTTTCTTTTCCGTCCTCTTCTAGGGAGGTTAGCCACAGTGCCATGAGCTTTAAACTTCTTGATAACTGTGCACGGTAGACACAGGAACATTCAGATCTTTGGAGATGGACTTGTAGCTTTGAGATTGCTCATGCTTCCTCACAATTTGGTTGCTCAAGTCCTCAGACAGTTCTTTGGTCTTCTTTCTTTTCTCCATGCTCAATGTGGTACACACAAGGACACAGGACAGAGGTTGAGTCAACTTTAATCCATGTCAACTGGCTGCAAATGTGATTTAGTTATTGCCAACACCTGTTAGGTGCCACAGGTAAGTTACAGGTGCTGTTAGTTACACAAATTAGAGAAGCATCACATGATTTTTCTAACAGTGCCAATACTTTTGTCCACCCCCTTTTTTATGTTTGATGTGGAATTATATCCAATGTGGCTTTAGGGCAATTATTTTTGTGTTTTTTCATTGAAGACAAATTAAATGAAGATAATACTACCAAAGAATTTGTGATTACAATAATTTTCAGAAAGAAACTGAGTATTATCTGACAGAATTGCAGGGGTGTCAATACTTTTGGCCACAACTGTACCTCTAAAGGTGAGGAGGTCCGAGCCGCCAGCCTAAGACCCTAAAACTCCTGAGAAGCCCTAGGCATAAGCCCCTACCTCCACCCACGGACCACGGAACCCAGCAGCTTCCAATGGAGAAGGAAACAACAGCTTCAGATCAGCATCTGCACACAAAAGGTCACAGTCCAGAAGTGAACTGAATCAGCAACATTAGGTGGATGTAATCTGACCCATTTGAGGGGTGGGGAGCAACCAGCCTAGGCATGCCCCTTAGCTCACCTAAGCATGAGTCATATTCATCACGCACACCTGCACTCTCAGCTCCCGCTCATTAGGTTCCTCTCTCCACACTGAGAGCAGGAGAAAAAAAAGGCTTCATTTAAACCACAGCAGCAGCACTTCCATACAGCAATGCAGTCAACATATAACAGTACTCCCCTCTTTATGAGAGGCCTCCGGACTCTAAACCGGACACGTCCGGCAATGGTTTGAACCTCCTGAGCGACGACCTATGGAACATACAGTTAGGGCCAGAAATATTTGGACAGTGACACAATTTTCGCGAGTTGGGCTCTGCATGCCACCACATTGGATTTGAAATGAAACCTCTACAACAGAATTCAAGTGCAGATTGTAACGTTTAATTTGAAGGGTTGAACAAAAATATCTGATAGAAAATGTAGGAATTGTACACATTTCTTTACAAACACTCCACATTTTAGGAGGTCAAAAGTAATTGGACAAATAAACATAACCCAAACAAAATATTTTTATTTTCAATATTTTGTTGCGAATCCTTTGGAGGCAATCACTGCCTTAAGTCTGGAACCCATGGACATCACCAAACGCTGGGTTTCCTCCTTCTTAATGCTTTGCCAGGCCTTTACAGCCGCAGCCTTCAGGTCTTGCTTGTTTGTGGGTCTTTCCGTCTTAAGTCTGGATTTGAGCAAGTGACATGCATGCTCAATTGGGTTAAGATCTGGTGATTGACTTGGCCACTGCAGAATGTTCCACTTTTCTTGCACTCATGAACTACTGGGTAGCTTTGGCTGTATGCTTGGGGTCATTGTCCATCTGTACTATGAAGCGCCGTCCAATCAACTTTGCAGCATTTGGCTGAATCTGGGCTGAAAGTATATCCCGGTACACTTCAGAATTCATCCGGCTACTCTTGTCTGCTGTTATGTCATCAATAAACACAAGTGACCCAGTGCCATTGAAAGCCATGCATGCCCATGCCATCACGTTGCCTCCACCATGTTTTACAGAGGATGTGGTGTGCCTTGGATCATGTGCCGTTCCCTTTCTTCTCCAAACTTTTTTCTTCCCATCATTCTGGTAGAGGTTGATCTTTGTCTCATCTGTCCATAGAATACTTTTCCAGAACTGAGCTGGCTTCTTGAGGTGTTTTTCAGCAAATTTAACTCTGGCCTGTCTATTTTTGGAATTGATGAATGGTTTGCATCTAGATGTGAACCCTTTGTATTTACTGTCATGGAGTCTTCTCTTTACTGTTGACTTAGAGACAGATACACCTACTTCACTGAGAGTGTTCTGGACTTCAGTTGATGTTGTGAACGGGTTCTTCTTCACCAAATAAAGTATGCGGTGATCATCCACCACTGTTGTCATCCGTGGACGCCCAGGCCTTTTAGAGTTCCCAAGCTCACCAGTCAATTCCTTTTTTCTCAGAATGTACCCAACTGTTGATTTTGCTACTCCAAGCATGTCTGCTATCTCTCTGATGGATTTTTTCTTTTTTTTCAGCCTCAGGATGTTCTTCTTCACCTCAATTGAGAGTTCCTTTGACCGCATGTTGTCTGGTCACAGCAACAGCTTCCAAATGCAAAACCACACACCTGGAATCCACCCCTGACCTTTTAACTACTTCATTGATAACAGGTTAACGAGGGAGACGCCTTCAGAGTTAATTGCAGCCCTTAGAGTCCATTGTCCAATTACTTTTGGTCCCTTGAAAAAGAGGAGGCTATGCATTACAGAGCTATGATTCCTAAACCCTTTCTCCGATTTGGATGTGGAAACTCTCATATTGCAGCTGGGAGTGTGCACTTTCAGCCCATATTATATATATAATTGTATTTCTGAACATGTTTTTGTAAACAGCTAAAATAACAAAACTTGTGTCACTGTCCAAATATTTCTGGCCCTAACTGTATTACGGGTACAAAGCACTCTTGGGATGGCTAGCTGGAACAACACAGGGTTGCAAACAGCCGCAATTGTAAACACACCAATTACTCCAGTAGCAGGAGCTCCAGCTGCATACTTCCACCTTACGTGTTTTGACAGCACGCACACATAGTCACCCACACTCAGGTCAGGACCTGGCCGTTTATTGCCATGCACGTGGTCAGAGAACGAAGGTTTACTCTCGGTGGGGCAAACGGCAGAGATGGTTCCCAGTTTCGTTTCGGGACCATTCTCACCCAGGGCTTAGTGGGGGTATCCATCTTCCCCCTAACACACTTCTCCGGATAACCCCTGAGTCCGGCATCGATCTGAGGTGCCGGCAGGGTTTTACTCCGAATCTTTGGTGGGTGATTAACCACCACCGGTGGAGACATAGGAGCGGGCCTGACCAACATGGCAGACACAGCAGCACTCCCGCACTTATCCACATGGGCCGTCTGCAGCTGAGAAGCAGGGTTAGCACGGTAGGAACAGACTCTAATGAAGTGATCAGGTTGACTGCAAAAGAACAAGACCGCCCAACCTGATAAACTGCAGTACATTACTCCGCAGTCCCCAACTGCTTAGGAACATCAGAATCGACACGTGTAACCTCCACAACAGGAATGGTCATCAGGGACAGGGTCGAATACGGTCCCTCTCTTAGGTGTCTATCCAGTGGGGGAGTCACAGGGACTGAGACGTGGCTTCCGAAACTCTGGGGATAGAATTTAGAAGATAGGTGTCATGATGCCACCTGTGGTATCTGGCTATTGGGTCGGCGCTGCGGTGTGGAACCTCTGGGATGATGGACAGGCAGCTGAGGTGTTATTGCTCCCCACAGATAGAGCGGTTCCCCGGGGCGGCTGTAACAGTCTATGGCGATGAGGTGCAAGGTTCAGGGCACTGAATAACTGACAGACACGCAGGCTGGTTTCCTTTACTGCAGTGGCAAACTTCAGGGTACAGTCCACAGTTGATGACAGGAATCCGAGTAGCTTGGAGGCATGTCAGGGTTCTCCTCACTCGGCTGGTTCCAAGGCCTCCTTGCTGCACCTCTGCCTGCTGGTCTTGGCTGCCTGTAGCTATGTTGCGACCCTCTGCTCCTGCTAGACAGCCCTGCACTATTATGGCAGGCAGCTCGAGCCCTTCCCAGGTGCCTCTTCTCTGACCACTGTCCCTGGGCTCATCTAAGCCGCTGTGCCCCAATTGCTGTGTTGGCCAGGAGACTTGGAATCTCCTGTCCTCCGGTTTTGGCTGCTGGGCCTAGAGCACTCCTGCAACCTTGGACCCTGGTGTCCGCTTCTGGCGCTCTGCTCCGGGGTGAGCCGGTGACGGGCTCCTATCCCAGGCCTACTCCTCTCCTCAGACCCTTGCTCATGGGTCCCTCACATTGGCTAGTGAGTATCCTCGGATAATCCTGACACTGCTCCAGTCTGCAGGACGTCATCTACAGTCCTCCTAAGAACTGAACTGACTAATCCTGCCTCCAGCCAGAATTTAAATGGGAGACTTCCCTAAACCTGGGTTAGAACTACCCCTTCTGCTCTGGAGTCAGGAAGGTGTTGTATGCTGTAGGTTACCTGGCGTGAATACCCTACCTTGCTTCCAAGTATGACCAAATCCCCCGAGGGAGGTAAGGACATCTTGGCAATCGGACTCTTGGATGCCACATATAGAGTGAATTTCGTTGAAGCCAGGTAGTGTTTGAATCTTTCGGTAGTGGTCCAGAGTATGGCTAAGAATTCAGCTTGAAGGAACTGTAGTTGTCAGGGTTCCTTTCGGTGGGACGTAGCTTTCGGCTGGCATACGCAATGACTCTTTCTCCGACTTCTGCACCTGGGATCCGTGTATAAGATGAACGGTTGGCCATAGTCAGGGTGGCCAGGATTTCGTCTTCCATCAGGGTCAATTTCAACCTGGTGAAAGATTTTTCTACTCTGCTGTTCCACTCAATCAGAGGACTCTTGTTCTTGGCCTTCTTGGGTTCACCTACTAGCAGGTCTTGCAGGGGGGCTGCTATCTTGGTAAAGCCCCTGATGAGCCTTGGGTAATAGATGACCATCCTTGAAGTCTGGCAGTTCCTCGACATTGGCCAGTCCCTAACGAGAGTGACTTTATCAGTGTCTGGAGCCACATCTTCTGTGCTTACTATGTGGTCTAGGTACTGTACCTTGGACTGCAGTTGAACTCGTACAATCCCATTGGTGTCGTAAGGGCGTTTTTTCTCAGTCCACCTCTGCCATGGGAACCTGCCAGTACCCACTGGTGAGATCTAGGGTCGAAGAATAGTTTGCAAATTTAAGGGCAGCTAATGTCTCCTCAATTCGTGGTAACGGGTAGGCATCTTTATGTGTAATGCGGTTACTCTGCCTGTAATCAACACACATCCTCATTGTGCCATCTTTTTTCTTAACGAGGACTAACATGGCTACCCAAGGGATACAACTATCGCTGATCTATCTATATCTTCCTTCATTTCCCGTAACATGCCTTTGGCACACTGATAGTGAGCAGGGGAAACAGGGCGGTACCTTTCTTTAATGGGCCCATGGTCTCCGGTGGGAATATGGTGTTGAATCCGTTTTACCTGCCCAAGGGTTCCACTGTCTGAATTGCATTATTATTGACAGTGAACAGCTTAGCAACAGTGGCATATCAAGGTAAATTTACCTCTTTCTTTCCAAAACTCAAGATGCGAATTGGTAAACTCCCCTTGCGGACATCTACCTTCCCCCAGTCTGTCAAAATAGTGGGCCTGCTGTCCGAGTATGTGGGTTCTACCAGGGCCTGGTAATCTTAACCCCTGATGCCTACAGCAGCCCGACACCATAGTAATATTTCACTTCTTGGGGGTATTGCAATGGGGAATGGGTCACTCACCCTTACACTCCCGACTTCTCCACCAGACAATTCTACCTGTTTCCTATGCATTAGGGTTTTGATCTCCTTTTGCAGGACTCGCTGCTTCCCGGAGCTAGCAGTTTTGGCCACCTGTTATAACAGAACAGTAACCTCTCCAACACAATTCTCTATCACATTGGTACCTAGCATGATCATTGGATTACATTCTCACCAGTCAATATCCACAATTATCATGCCTTGTGATTTTAATTCTACTCACCCAACCTTAATGATTGCCTCCTTATACCCAATTTGAGGCAAGGGTTTACCATTACTGGACATGATTGTAAAGTGATCATCTGGGCTACGGGTAATGTCAGAGTCAGCTCAGTACCGTTTATAAAGGGTAAATGGCATCATTGTCGCCTGAGAGCCAGTATCCAGCAGAGCTTTCATCGGGATGTCATCAAGCATGATAGGAAGAACTGGTTCCCGTCCGACGTACTTGTCCTGCCAATTATGTGGACCTGGTCGTCTTACTTCTCGGGGTCGGCCCTCTGCCCCAGGGGTTGCCTATTTAAAGGACAGAACCTCTCGATGTGTACCACCTTGTTGCAGCAGCAGCAGGTGGGTTGTCCAGTCGAGTCGAAGTGATCGCTGTCTCTTCCCTTGGTCAGTGCGATCCTCCGCTGCTGTCAGCTGTCACCATGGGACATTATCTGGACTGGAGGCCATCTGGATCTTTTCCTTTGAGAATGATACTTGCATGAACTGCACAGTTTTTGTTAACGCAGCCACACTGTTGGTTAACAACTGGATTTGGAGGTGTAGGTCTGCAGAAGTGTCATTACTTAGAGTCTGCGCATCAGCCTCAGCAGGCGCCTGAGGCAAGGACGCTGCCTCTTGGTGATACTGTACATTATTGCACCTGGGGGGTGCTGCACACCTATGGTGTCGCCTCTTGTGGCACGCGGATGGCCTGATCCTTAAATTGGGCAAAGCTCATGTTGGCGTTCTGTAAAGCCATGATGCGCAGCTGTGTCCGGTGGGTGCTGGACAGGAGCCCCTCTATTAACTGCTCTGTTAGGAGTCTGTCTTTCTCCTAGATGCTGTTGGGGTCAACCTGCTTTATCGCTCACAGTGCCTCCTGGAGGTTGAGGTCATAGTCACGCACACTGTCCTGAGCCCTTTGTTTGCAGCCAAAGAACCGCATTTTGATTTCAGCTGACGTGCAGGTGTCAAAAGTTTCTTTCAATTTTGCCAGGATTTGTCTGACACTCCTTTTATCAGAGTCGGGCCAGGACTTCACCTCCCTTTGAGTGGCACCAGTTAGCTGTCCAATAAGGATACTGACTTTTTGTCCCTCAGCCAGGGGATACACATCAAACAGGCTATTACGTCTTTCCTTAAAGTTGCTGAGGGTGAGCGACTCACCAGAGTACTGTGGTAGCCAAACCGCTCTGGAGATGTACTGCATCGACATGGGCATGATCGCGGCTACGGAGGCGCCTGCTGCTGCAGCTTCTCCTAGGTCGGTCATCCTCCCCCATAGTTAACCTCAGCGAGGCTCTGAGTCTGTGTGAAATATTCAGGCTGCTGCTCCGCAGGCGGGAGAGTTTGTATGGACACTGCTCTGCTCCGTCTGATGTCAGAGCACAGGAGCAGGGTTTCAGTTCGGGCCTTTTCTTTGGCTCCACCCATGACAACACTCCCCTTGTGCTTCCCACATGCCATGCAGTAATGGTGGCAATAACAATTCAATACAGTTCTCAATACACAGTTCTCAGGCGCACTGGACCCGGAGTTAGTGGGGATCCGAATCCTGTTTGTGACACCTAGTGCGACGCCCAGCAGGGCCAGCGGGTACTCAATTTTGTAATGCTTTTTTAGAGATATATAGGAGATAATATACTCTATGTTTTATCAGATCAATCAAGAATACCAACTTAGTTCAGTATCTTGAAAGATGAAACATACTATGGTAAATTAGCGAAAGATCCAACAAATGATTTTTCGGATGAACTTTATGACATTTTGGTTGAGCGTTTGGAGTCCCGACTCATCTCTGAAAATGAGATGAAATTTATGACCCCTGTAGATCCTGTTATACCGACATTTTATACTCTTCCGAAAGTTCATAAAGGACTTATACCTCTTACAGGAAGACCAATCGTGTCTGGGATCAACTCCGTCACACAAAATGTCGGTATCTATCTTGACAAGATTTTGAGACCCTTTGTAGTTTCGTTACCCTCTTACATCAGGGACACCAGCGACCTTATTGCAAAACTTGATGGAGAAACTATGGAAAAAAATACCTTTTTTGCATTGATTGATGTTGAGTCCCTATATAGTTCAATCTGTCATGACTTAGGCATAAGGGAAGTTGAGCATTTCCTAAGGGCTAGAGGTAGACAACTTGTCCCACATAATCTCTTTGTCATCAGGCTATTGAGTTTCCTGTAAACCCATAACTACTTTTTATTCTCTAGCAGCTTCTACCACCAGCTCAGGGGCACGTCGATGAGGAGCTCCGCTGCCCCCTCGTACGTCAATTTTCTCCTGGACTGGTGGAAGGACGTACACGTCTTCACAGACTCCATGCAAAAATGTACCCAACATATCATTTTCTGGGGTCGCTATGTGGACGATGTATTGCTATTATGGTCAGGAATGAGAGAGATTTTTTGTGACTTTGTGCAAGAGCTAAACAAGAATGGGTCCTTACTTTACAAGCGAATTTAGTGACAATAAACTACCTTTCCTTCATATCCTTTTAATGAAGGATGATAGCAGAACTATCCAGTCAACTATCTACAGGAAACCTACTGCAACAAATAACTTGTTGCATTGGGGAAGTCACCATCCCATTCCCCAGAAAGGAGGGATACCTAAAGGTCAATACATCTGCATACGGAGGAATTGCTCTAATAGCACAGAGTTCCAAAACCAAGCACGTACTTTAAGGGATAGATTCCTTGACAGAGGTTACCCTTGTCCAACTTTAAGTGTGTCATGTAAAAATGGCCAGCAGTGCACTAGGGACTCATTTCTTGTCCCAAAGAAGAGGAAAGAAGTTGGCTCATCAATAACCAAACTGGTAGGTACTTTTGATGCTCAGAATACAGAAATAATGAGCATAATGAGGAAACATTGGTGCATTTTATTGGCAGATCCTGATCTAAAAGATTACATTATGCCGTATCCCTGTATCACATACAGGCGAGGCCAATAAATTGGTGATAGGTTGGGTCACAGCCATTACCAAACACCAAAATCGCAAACAAATTGGTTGCAAAATCTAAAAGCAGTGGGCACATACAAGTGTGGGCATTGCAAATTTTGCCCCTGGGTGCAACCCATGAAAACAATTACTTGCTCAGCAACCAATAGAGCGTATAA
>JARQOC010000004.1:453148096-453220670 GCA_033576535.1 Allobates femoralis
AGCAATAGTTTTTCAACAGCAATATTATAAGAGCTGTAAATTTCTTATGTTCTGGCAAAGAAGGCTGTATAAGGTATTATTTTTTGCGCGATGAGTTGGAGATTTTTGGTATCATTTTGATAAGCATAACAATTTTTGATCACTTTTATTCCGATTGTTCAGATGAAGAATGAACAAAAACCAGCAGTTCACAATTGTTTCGTCATTGCCTGCGACGAACACAGGAAACCGGAAGAGGACGCATGAAGATGGAGGATCGGGGATGTCGGCAGCGGTGGGCGCGGACGGCAGCGGGACAGTGATAAGTATATTTTACTTTACAGGTGACCGGAGCAAGGCTGGGGGGGCCCTGGATTACTGAGGCTGCTGGGGCTGCTGGGGCTGCTGTATACCGTCACTGACTCGCGTATAAGCCTAGGGGGGTACTTTTCAGCCCAATTTTTGGGCTGAAAAACTCGGCTTATACGCGTGTATATACGGTATGTGCACAGTATGTTTCTTTGTTTATTTTTGCTTTAACACAAAAGCTGTGTTTTTAGTGGTGAAACAGATTTTCATCTCTTTTATGTGTTTTTTTTGAGTGAATTGTTACTTTTTTACATGTTTTCTTTAACTTTTTATAACTTTTTAACTTAGTTCCACTGTAGGACATGATTTTTTTTTAGTTTGATCACTGGTCTGATGCACTGCTGTATTAGTATTGTATACTGTATTAGTATATAGCAATGCATGAGACTTGTCAATGATTCACTTACTGTGCCCGAAGACCCTGCTTATAGCAGGTTCTTACAGGCTACTATACCCTGGGGTCATCAGATGACCTCAGGATACCATAGCAACAATTGGCACCCGTTAAAAAGCGGCACTGAGGAATAAATGCCCTTAGCTGCTGCCGTTAAAACACGGTGGTCGTTAATGGGTTAACAATCTTTGTAAAGAAAATTATTTGTGTTGTTATTATCTAATACCCATAACCATACTATTTTACTATCTTACTATGGACAGAGTTGTATAAGGGTTTGTTATTTTGCGTTGGTACAACATTGAAGTGCATAATACATTTATTTAGCGTTTTATTGAAGTTTATGGTGGCTTGCACTGACTAAAAAATAGTAATTCTGGTGATTTCAAAATAGCAGTTTGTGGATGAAAATACAAAAATCTAATCCACTTTCCTGGTACTGTACAGAATTTTGGTTTTCCTGTCCTAAAATCTGGATGGAATACGAAATGTTTGAGCATACTAAAACAGTAGATGTTTTTACCTTCAATAATCACAAACTGATATTTAAGATAACATGTGGGCATCGTTACAATGTTTTTTAATTATCAACTAGTTGGGGGCCCGATGCTATCACATTGGGAGATTGTAAACTGTGTGATTAGTTGAAGTATGTTAATGGTACCTCAGCTATGTCCTTGAATAGTATTTTCATAATGGGTAAAATGTGGTGTGTGAAGTGCATTTCTTAGGCGGCCGTCACACGCACCGATTTCTTGCCCGATATCGTTTAAGCGATCTCCTTTTTGATCGCTTAAGCGATATCGGGCAAGAAATCGTTGCATGTAATCAAGTGATTTACGATGTGAAATCGCTTGATCGTGACATCGCAGATCTGAGCTCCGGAGCTCAGATCTAGCGATGAACGATGCCACGATCTGCCTCATCGTGGTGTATGACACCACGATGAGCGATCTCCCAGCGCAGAGCCTATGCTGGGAGATGGTAACTATGGTACACGTCGGGTAACTAAGCGACACGCGGCGCCTAGTTACCCGATGTGTACCATAGTTACCAGCGAGATCGCGGCTCCACATCGCTGGTGAGTCTGTCTGTGTGACATCTCACCAGCGATGTGAGCGATATTGTAAGCGATTGCGCGTGCACGTGATCGCTTACAATATCGCTAGAGATATCTCAGCGTGTGACGGCCGCCTTACACAGAACGATATTGCTGATCAGTCACGGGTTTGGAGGCGTACCAGGGCTGTCGTTGCGACCTCGTTGCGTGTGACTCTGGCAAGTTGGGACGATAAATCATTGGATCGGAGTTGACAGGCTTACTAACATGTTGGAAAACCTGATGATCTCAACTCCATCAACCTGCTGTATCGTTCTGTGTGACACCGCGATAACGATGCCATGGACGACTTCGCCCATTCACAGCAATGAGCAGGGATTGTTTGCAGGGTTGGCGAATGATACCTGCTCCCAGCATCGTTGGTGAGTTGTTCACGATATCTAGACTTGTGACATCTCACCAGCAATGTTGAAATGATGTCAAAAACGACCGCGCGCCCACGAGATCGTTGCGGACATCGTTCCAATGTCTTGCCGTATAACGGTACCTTAATATGTACTATGAGATTAGTTTGTCAATGGATGAAGATTTGTCATTCATATTGGTGGGGCTCTTCTCTCTGGATTTCAGGTTGAGAATGACAATGCAGCGGGAGAAAAGGTCCTGGGAGCCTAAATCAGGCAGAAGGGCCTCATGACAATTATAGAGGGTAAGGAGTGAAGGGGTTAATATGGTTTAATGGGGAATAAGGCTGGCCTGCACTGTGGACGTGCAGGGGTTAGGATTGGTGAAAGGAATAAGGGGGCAGGTTTATGTGGGGGGATATAGAGAGTGAGAAAGGGAGGTACCTTCTCTTGTGCTGTGGTACCGACAGAAGACAAGCATGCTGCAGCCATCCATTCATCCAGGATTGTGGATGGTGCTGCAGGAGATGGAGTCCCACAGCAGCTGGCAGGGTCTCTTGTGCTGTGGAACTGACAGAAGACAGACAGGCTGCAACCATCCATCCATCCATCCAGGATTGTGGATGGTGCTGCAGGAGAATGGAGTCCCACAGAAGCTGGCAGGGCCTGTGCTGCACACTGACATCGGGGGCCAGCCGGCTCCGTGATGGGGCCTTGGTGCACGGCAACTGTGGAGAGGTGAGCCGCATCTCGAGTCAGGAGCCCCCTCAGTGGGGACCCTTCAGACACCGGGGAGGTCTCGGTGCTTTTGGGGCCCTTCTGTGGCCTCCGGGAGGAATCCTCATCGGAGCCGCAGAGACCGTAAGTGGGCGTTCTGGCCCCACGGCCTACTTCAGGTCTGCGGCCTGCAGGCCCTTGACCAGATTTACGGCGGCCCCCGGTGATGTGCCGGCTGGGGGTTGGGCCCAGCATCGTGATGTGTAAGGGAGCCTCCCTGCGTCGGCAGGGGAGAAGCCCGCGGCAGGATCGGCTGCGGGCTGAGAGATGGTAGGGCCTGCATCTTGCAGGTTCCTGCCCTGGACAGCAACTGACGTCCCCCCTCCCCCTCTCCTCCCTGGTGCTGGCAGCCGGGGCCGACCCTGGCGGGCACTGGTGGAGCGAACAGCCTCCTGCATACGGCAGGGAGGTAGGATACTGGGGGGTTCGGAAGTGTCCAGGGTGTCTGATGGTGTCATGCCACGCATGCCCAGGGGGCACAGTCGACGATGACAGCAGAGGTGAAACAGCTGCTTGTGCCAAGGGTGCGGTGACCGATGGCGGCGGTTTGTTCCTCCGGAGGTCCCCCCTTAAGTCACAAGGGGCTAGTAGTCCACGGTGTCTCACTGTCTTATTTGCCGAGAGGAAAGTGACGACAGGAAGATTCTGCTGCGCTGATCCGAGAACTTCTCCGATGCAGCTTGGTAAGGGGATGGCGAGTTGTTTACTTTTGTGCACAGGTTAGCAGTAATGGGTTTGGTGATGGGGGGTATTTATTAGTGTGTTAGGGGCCCCAAGGGGAGGATGGACGGTTTGGGTGGTCAATTAGGGGGAGCATTGCAAGGTGGGTTGTCCTTTGGGGTTAACAGTGCTGGGGCGCATTTGTTTTCAGAGTTCGGGTGAGTACCAGAGGGGTTGTGAATGGATGGTATTAGGAAGCTGTTACAGCATCTTGTGTTTGAACTGGCTTCTGGTGGAGGTCTCTCAGGTTGGGAGAATGGGGTTATTTAGGCACTTGAGGTGGCAGAGAATTAATTGACAATCTGGGGTTTTTGGAATTGGTAAAGAATAAATTTCACTATGGGGGCAGCCATTTGTGTGGTCTGTGGGGTACTTTATGGCACCTGCTCGGGGGTCAGTTGGGGTCAGTTTCGTCTAGGTCAGCAGGGCCGGGATGATCCAAGGGTCGTGCGACCTTATAATGGTAGATCATAGTTATTAACAATACAGCAGCTCTGGGTGTTCATCAAGGATGGATGTTTGTTTACTTTTCTGAGGGTGGGAATTGCATTGGCACTGTGGTTAAAGAGGATGGAGTATTCCATTCAAGGTGATAAGGGACTCATGGGGCACTGTATCCAGACGGTTGGTTTTGCTAATTGCTGAAGTGTGTTTCATGTAATGAGAGGGTTCTTTAATGGAGGCAGAATAGGTCTGGTGGGGCAATGGGATTTGCAAGGGGGACAAGTTGGGAAAGTGGATCGACAAGGACTGGTGGAGAGGTGCGTTTGTGGGTTTAGTGTGCAGTCTGGGGAAATAGGAGGACTGCTCTATTACAAAAAATAAATAAATAAATAAATTAAAAAAGGGGGACGGCAGAACGGGGTCAGTTATTCTGCGTAAACATTACTCCGTGTTCTGAAGGTGGTTGCGAATGGAGACGTGGCTTGCTGTTGGGCAGGCAGAGGGGCAGGGGTATCTATAATAAGGATAAGGTGAGGGATATATGGCGGAGCGTGGGGGCCAGGAGGCCATATGCTAGAAGGAAGGTCAATCGGAGGTGATTATGACGATGAGGATGGAGTCCTACTGGGGAATTAAGTATTATGCTCAGTGGTAGGCGCATGGGCTGTGGCCAGGGGAATGTTATTGGCTGGTTTGGATGGAGGGGTGCCCAGTGGCTTGGGACGGAGGAGGACCAAGGGTTAGAAGGATGGTTTTGAGGTTCACATGGTTGGTCTGCTGGGCAGGTATTGGATGTCCGGAGGGCTTAGTTGCGCTGTGTACAAAATGGAGCAATGTATCCATGATTTCATTGCAACCAGAGATCTGTTCAGAAGTTGGACACAGAAGTTGGTGTGTCTTACATGAGACAGTCTTACATGAGAGTTTCTGCAGCAGCTCTCACCTCCGGGTAGTATCTGACTGAGAGCATTAACTAAGAGGTTCTGCAAAAGCTATGGCCTGTATACAGTTGGGCAGCAGCTCCAGCGTATATATGACTAATAGTCTTATGTGAGAGTCTCTGCAGCAGCACCAACCTGTATATGGCTGCCAGCATCATTTAACAGGTTGGGCAGTAGCTGTAGCATGTCTGACAGTGAAAGTGAGTGACAGTGTTGTTTCACAGTTGGGGCCTATGGAGGGCACCTCGGCCGCTGCCGTATGCTCTGGACTGCCGAGCCCTTAGCTGGCTCAACATCCCCCTCTCCTTGCAATGATATAGTGACAGGAAAAGCAGCCCCCTCTCCCCCTTTCTCTCAACTATCTCTAGCCTGCCTTCGCAGGTCCCCCTCCTCCCCTTTTTCTCACTAGCCCTTAGCCTGCCTCCCGGCTATAAGTAGCATTACCTATGGGCAACCTCCCTCGTACCTTCTGCTCTCCCAGGCGAACATCAACATCGACGGGTGAACAAACATCGATCGCCTCACCAAACGGACGATGGACGCGCTGGCCGCAGAGGTAAGGCAGAAGTTCGGGCAAGAGGTAGCCGACTGGATCGCCTCCTTTGTGGGTGACGGCCCCCTTTTACCCGGACGGATGCAGGCTACCAGGAGGTCCAAAAGACCTTCTCGCCCCCCGAAAAGACTAAGCCCCTCAGGGAGCCCAATTCATAACTCCAGGGCAGCACAGCTAGGTCCCCCACCGACATGGCCAATAACAGGGCTTCCACAGGGACTACGACAGGAGGGTCAGCTGCAGCTGCCCACGCGGGCCCCTCAAAGGCAGGCTCACGGCTGGCCACAAAGGGGAACAAGACCCGACCACAAGGAGACCCTCCTGCCACCAAGCCCAGAAATAGCCGCAAACAGCCCCTCAGAAAAAGGGTACATCATGTTTCTGGGGCCCCACCACAACCCTGCACACAACAATTGCCCCCATCACTCACCAGGCCGAGGGAGCTCCGGTCATCCACCATCAGGAGGTCCCGGACGATAAGGCCAGGATCGGTACCGTCCCCTCCTGGAGCCACAACAGTGGCTGATGCCGGCGACATGCAGGCTCATGCCCATCAGGCCTGCCTGCCCCGACCGGTTGCCGGGCACATCGCCACCGGCCCATGCATCTAGGCCACCCAACGTCCGGCGCTACCTGCCTCCGCCATCAAGCCGGGTCCCCCGGCGCCGGAGGGTCACCACAGCCGGATCAGCCCGCCCGGCTCCTCAGCACCACAGAGATGCCAGAACGGGTCCGCGCAGACACGCCGCATCGCTTTTGATGCGGCGGGTTCTAAGAACAAAGGCCGGCCCATCATGCGCCTCGGAATTGCACCCCCTGCCGCCGCAAACGGTGCGCGCACGCTCCGCCCCACCACTTCCAGGGTCAGAAGCGTCACGTGATCGCGGGTCATGTGACCGCGCATCTCATGACCCGCCCCTCTTCCGGTCCGGGGCTCAGAAACGTCACGTGATCGCGAGTCACGTGACCGCGCATCATGTGACACCACCCCACTTCCGGTCCGGTGTTCAAGTGTGAGGCGCGAACGCTCGGACAGCAGAAACAGCGGCACATCAACACAGGGGGCAGCGGGACACAAAGGGGGGCTAATCATGAGGCAGAGGGGCAGCACCTACCAATCCGATGACGATGCGGAGGTAGATGCAGAATATTGGGCGGCGGACACACACCCTAGGGGGCCACCCAGTCCGGAACCACGGGAACCCCCGGCTACTAACTGCACACAGAGACAGCACATCCATGGCCCGGTACACAGTCACAGGGCACAGGCTGCCAGCGCGGCGGGAACCCGGCGGTATGGATCTGATCGCAGATCCAGTCCCCGTCGCCACAGCGCTCCCATGGCAGCCGTCGACCTCCATCCCCAGGGGCATCAAGTCACATCGGGCACAGCAGTCGCAGACATTGCTCCAGGTACGACTGCACGGACTCTCGATCGCCAAAAAGGACCAGAAGATCACCAACAGGCTCATCCACAACCTCGTCGAACGGACACCAATCTCCAAATAGATACCCAGAAAGGAGGACCGACACACCATCATCTCCAGCACGGTCATCAACTTCTTGGGGTAAGTCGCTCTTCACAAACTCATGGGTGAGGGGCTTCCAAGGCAGGTCACGGGGGGAAGGGTCCAGTATTACAAATTCCCCCTCCCTCAACAGTATCCTCTCTGTGGAACACGAGTTCCCGGACGAGAGCTTCCACAAAGTGCCCAGCCCGGGGGCTCATTTGTCGATGTCAAGCAAAAGATTTGGGCTAATGACTACGTGGACATTTGGTCCCTATTAAAACCCGAGCATGCTACACTAGAAAGAGAAACGCGGCTTTCAGAACGTGTTTTAAACACAAAACCAAAGGTCGCCAAAACCATCGGTAATTGGACCCAAGCTTTTTACATCCTTGGGGCCGTTATGGGGCAAAAACACCCAGAGCGCTGCTCTCAACTGTTTACGTATGGGGAGACCATATACCACTCATACAAAACCTACGGGCGCTCAGCATGGTGGAAATACGACGAGGAGTTCAGGCGTCAGCTTGCAGAAAGCCCTCACCTGGGTTGGGCCAAAAAAGCCACGGACCCGTGGTTAAGATTGATGACGGCTCCGAGGACCATTCAGTCCTTTCATGGGGTCACACATGCGCCACAAGCTCATTCTAGTGGAAAATCACGCATACCGGGCAGCTGTTGGCAATTCAACCAGGGACAGTGCAGATTTCAAGGTCTGTGTAAATACAGACACGACTGCGCTTCCTGCGGGGGAAATCACAGCATTGCAAAATGCGACAAGGCGTTTTCCCGAGCCCACCAAAAGTACCCCTCAGTCCAAAAGAACTCCAGTGAGCGCAGCAAAGATAGCGCCATGGCTAAGAAGGTATCCCAATAGAGCCGCTGCCACAATACTACTAAATGGTTTCAGCAACGGTTTTTCCATCCCCTTCACCCCTTCCGCATGGCCAAGGTATGCTTCCAACCTCAAATCTGCCAAGGAACACCCCGAGATTCTCGCTCAAAAAATACAAAATGAAGTGGCGCTAGGCCGGATGGACGGCCCATTCCAAAGCATCCCCTTTCCTAACCTCAAAATCTCGCCTCTGGGGCTTGTTCCAAAAAAGGAGCCAGGTGAGTTCAGACTAATACACCACCTCTCTTTCCCTCATGGGAGATCCATCAATGACGACATACCAGCTGAAGTTTCAGCAGTATCGTACGTGTCATTTGACAAAGCAGTCGCTTTGGTAAGAGAAGCGGGCAGAGGGGCTCTCTTGGCAAAATCGGACATAGAATCAGCTTTTCGCCTGCTACCAGTACACCCTGACTGTCACCATCTACTAGGATGCACGGTAGAAAAACAATTTTTCTACGACATGTGCCTACCAATGGGTTGCTCCATTTCCTGCTCGCTCTTTGAACTCTTCAGCACATGTCTGGAATGGGTGGCGAAGAAATGGTCCGGAGTCAAATCCATTACTCACTACCTAGACGACTTCTTATTTGTGGGCCCCACGCAGTCCAATACATGCGCAACTGCGCTGCACGCTTTTCAGGCTGTGGCGGCTAATTTCGGAGTTCCGTTATCCGCCAAGAAAACGGAAGGGCCGGTGACGGTGTTGTCATTTCTGGGAATTGAAATCGACACCATGGAAATGGTTTTCCGTCTGCCGCATGCCAAGATCACAAAAATCACAACCCTACTTGATGGTTTTCTTGCTGTCAAAAAGGTTACGCTGGCTTAAATGCAGTCTCTGCTGGGGCTGTTGGCCTTTGCATGCAGGGTCGTGCCGATGGGAAGAGTTTTTTCTCGCAGATTGTCTTTATCCATCAAGGGCATGTCCATCTGGCACCACAGAATACGGATCACGAGACCGCTGAAAGATGACTTGAAAGTCTGGAAGGCCTTCCTTGCTAACTACAACGGTCACACGTGTTTCCAAGAATCAGAGGTGTCATGCTCTGACATAGCGCTACACTCAGATGCAGCGGGCGCCCATGGTTTCGGTGTCTTTCTAGGCAACGAATGGTGCACCAGCTCTTGGCCAGGAACCTGCCACTCAGTCGGGTGGACAACGAACCTCACCCTTTTGGAACTATTTCCGATAGCGGTGGCCATGGCATTATGGGCCGACCAGCTTGCTAACAAAAGAATCTGCTTCTGGACAGACAACCTTAGCATGGTCCACGCAATCAATCACCTGACATCCTCGTCTCCGCCAGTAATCAACTTGCTCCGCTTCCTGGTACTCAGGTGCCTACAGTACAACATTTGGTTCAGAGCACGTCACGTGCCAGGAGTCAACAATAACGCAGCTGATGCCTTGTCTCGTTTTGATTTTCAGAAATTCAGGAGACTGCTACCAGAGGCGAATCGCGAGGGCCTGGAATGCCCGCCGTTTCTGTGGAAGCTTGCAGAGAATCACTGATGTCGCTGGTGCAGGCATCACTGGCCCCAGCCACTTGGTGGTCATACGGTAAGGCATGGAAAGAATGGTCCGAGATGGTGTCAACGCTCCCACAGCAGGTTTCACCCAATTTTCTATGTCACGCTGTAGCGCGATACCTTACAAAATTACATGAAACCGGCAGTTCAGGTACAGTAGCACAGCAACGCCTAGCCGATTTAGCTTTTCACTTCAGGCTACGCGGCTGGCCAGATGTTACAAAGTCCTTCCTCTTCGCGCAAGCCATTAAAGGCTGGAAGAGAAGGCACAGACAAGTCGACAGCAGGAGGCCCATCTCGTACACTCTCCTCATAGACTTGGTAGCCAAGTTAACACACACCTGCACTAGTCACCATGAAGTGTTGTTGGTGACAGCAGCTTTTGCGGTTGCCTTTTTTGGAGCGCTACGCGTTAGCGAACTAGTCAGCAAATCAGCGCACCGCCCAGGGGGGTTACGGCATGACGACGTAATAGCATGCAACGAAGGGGTTAGAATTCGCATCAGGCGGTCCAAAACGGACCAAGCAAGCCAAGGTATATGGTTCCCTATTTTCCCAGCAAGAGGTCCTATATGCCCCGTGGAGGCCATACAACAATACTGTGCTTCACGCACTCCCTGATCATGTTTTTTCAAACATGTAGATGGTTCCCCGCTTACCGTTGCGCAGTTTGCCTGGCTGCTAAAAGTCTCGCTAAAGAAAGCGGGCCTCCAACCAAAACAGTACGGCACACATTCCTTTCGGATCGGAGCAGCAATGGAGGCAGCTAGAGCGGGTTTCTCGAACCACGAGATACAACAAGTGGGAAGATGGAAGTCAGACTCCTTTTTCCGGTATGTAAGACCAGATTTACTGTAAGCAGGACATTGGACGGACAACACCTGCCAAGACTCAACACCCCTCTCTCGTCTCCCAACCCTGCTACCTTATTCTTCTTCTCCCTTACGCTTCTTCCCTTCCACTCCTTGCTCCCCACTTCCAGTCCTCTTCCCCCCCACCCCCCTTCCCCGCTTTTCACTCTGGCTTCGCTTCCCTTCCTACCCTCCCCACTACTTTTAATTGCTATCCTTCTTTCTCCATTAACCCCCCCCCCTCCCCCCCCCCCCGATAACAAGGAAGTGTAATTTTTCTTGTAGGCGCCGGCAGACCCTCAGTCTGGATCCTCGGTCAATCAGAAATGCTATGGGCAGCCAAGCGAGCAGCGGAGAAAAAGCCAGGAGGAGAAAACCTCGGTTTTGGGGCTCTTGATGTCCAATGGAGGACTGTAATAGACTTTACATGGGCTCCGGTGCTCCCAGAGGTAGTAACGGACTCAGTAATCTTAGTAATACATGCTGGGAGCGACGAGTTGGTGTCCATGAGGATTCAAGAGCTGCTGGCGATCATGAAGACAGATTTGGAAAGGTTGGAGCTTTTCTTTAACCACCTAGTTATAGTATGGTCCACCATGCTGCCCAGAGTTACGTGGCTGAGGGCAAAAAAACCCGACAGCGGTGGAACGCTCCAGGAGACAGGTCAACACACGAATTGCGCAATTAGTGGCGGCCAGGAATGGCATGGTAGTTCACCACGACATTATACAGAACGAGGTAAAAGGTTTCCTAAGGTCAGACGGAAGCAGTCTAAACGAGATAGGGTTGGATATTTTCCTGTCAGATTTCCAAGACGGGGTAGAGGAAGCTTTGAAGTACGTGTGGGGGGGTCGCAGCTCTGGCTCTGCTCAGAGCAGCTCCTTGGCCGGTGGAAGAGGGAGTTGGTAAAATTCAACCTGTCCAGGACGGCCTAGGCATCGGGCGTCCCTCCTACAGGGTGTCAACCTGTCTAGGACGGCCCGGGCATCGTTTTTTGCCTCTTCTCAGGACCTAAGGCTGATATGCCTCGCAAGGCCGGCAGGCCGCTCAAGGTTGTTACGCCTTACTAGGCTGATACGCCTCCAGGCTGCTAAGCCTCCTAGCGGTTAGCCGGTAGGCTGTTATGCCCAAAACAACAAGAGCTGCGGCCAAATTAATCCACCCCCTTAAATATTTACCTAATAATCCCGTCGGTCCTCCCCTTTTGATAATGAGCGTACACTTCCCCCCCTTTTAGATAGTCATTGGCTTGTTGCATGTTTCAATAAAGCTTTGAAAACTTACAACGTTGTGGTCTCTATCATTGCGAGGCGAGGGGAACCGGATCTGGGGTCTCAGCAGTCTAAGTGTTTGGGCAGTGTCTCCGGGCTGTTTACACTGACACCCTTCATTTGGATGTGCCAATATGGTGGCTGATGTTTTTTTTCTGTCTTTCAGGTGCCGATCAACTGACCACAGCTGGCCAATAAGGTGGCATTTATTGGGGACATCCATGGCAATTATGTAAGCAGATGTGTTTTCTTTATTGCATCTGCCACTTTTATTAGTGTCTAGTTTCACTTGTAATTTAATGGCAAGTAGGACCAGGAGGAAAGTTAGGCAAAGGAGATGAACATCTTGGGTGCATTTATGGGGATGCAAAATAAATTCCTCTGCTGGCGTTTACATTTCATTATAAAATGCATGCTAATCAGAGCCAAATATCCATATTATTGAATAAATCATGGCTGATAGATGACAGGTGAACAATTATCCTTTTGACAGCTATCATGCTAAACGAAGAAACTAAGAGCGGATGGACACCGTTGGAGTATTAGGAACAGCTGCACATTTATCCTGAAGGGACTGTGTTGAGCAGAAAGCAGATGATGCTGTGTGAACTGTTGGAGTTAGTTTAGTCTGTACGGTATAAAGTTTTAGTTTTCTTGCTTGTGTTTGTTATTTCCTATATCTTCCATGTTGTTGATGATGAATGCAACGATTGCTGTATATCCTAAAAAAAACTATTAACCCACATTGATGGTAGATGATGTTGCTTAAAGCTGAAATCCTTAACAAGCATAGCGTAAACTTAAGGCCACTTTACACACACAGATATCTGTTCAGATATTGGTCACGGATCTCTGGTTACATTGCAATCATGGACAGATTGTTCCATTTTGTGGCTGTGTACAAATGTGACAATGTGTCCATGATTTCACTGCAACCAGAGATCTGTGACCAATATCTGAACAGATATCTGTGTGTGTAACGTGGCCTTAAAGGGAACCTGTCACCTAATTTTAAGCCCCTACACTATCTCTAGCTGTCCCTACACCTTCCTAACAGCTCCCTATCTCTCCCTTTCTTATCTAAAGTCTCCCTATGAAAGAAGTGTAAAATAAGATAAAACTTACTGCAGTCCCCGTAGTTAGGGGACTGGGTAGGCGTGGCCACGCTTCCACAGCACTCCTCCATGTTGTAATGCACGCCCCGCTGGGCGGCATTATTCAGGGCCCTCTCTGCCCCCATGTCTTTGTAATCTGCCGCCATGCTTGTAGTTCTAAGCACCGGCCGGACGTCACTTCCGGCGCGGTGCATTATGGGGCCGGTCACGTGATCGGCCTAGTGCATTATGGGGCCGATCACGTGATCGGCCCGGCTCCGCGCATGCGCTTACTGAAGCCGGGCCGGTCACGTGATCGGCCCCATAATGCACTAGGGCAGATCACGTGACCGGCCCCATAATGCACCGCGCCGGAAGTGACGTCCGGCCGGTGCTTAGAACTACAAACATGGCGGCAGATTACAAAGACATGGGGGCAGAGAAGGCCCTGAATAATGCTGCCCAGTGGGGCGTGCATTACAACATGGAGGAGTGCTGTGGAAGCGTGGCCACGCCTACCCAGTCCCCTAACTACGGGGACTGCAGTAAGTTTTATCTTATTTTACACTTCTTTCATAGGGAGACTTTAGATAAGAAAGGGGGAGATAGGGAGCTGCTAGGAAGGTGTAGGGACAGCTAGAGATAGTGTAGGGGCTTAAAATTAGGTGACAGGTTCCCTTTAAGTCTTCTTTTTCAATTCCTTCTTCACTCTGTCTATTTAGATTGCTGCTTATGTTTCTTTTCTTTTTTTCCAACTCAAATTCCAAAAAGGTTGGTACACTAAGTTAAATGTAAAGAAAACAAGAATATAGTGATTTGTTAATTATTACTCACCAAAATGTAGCCAGGTAAAATATCCGTTGCACCTAGCAGACGGCTGCTAGCTCCACCGGTAGGCAACACAAGTGTCCGAACACCAATGCTCAATCCCTGCAACACAAGCATGGGGGCGGTTGTAGCACCTGCATCCAGCCATGCTGACAAGGAGGAGACTCGTGGTATTTATGGACACAAGGTTACCAACAGAGCATCAGCCACACAGGTCTAAGTAAAGCATAGTGTCAGAGCTCAGCCTATTGATAACACCCAACTATCAGACAAGGTAGGACGCTCTGCACCAAATACATGCATCACATTGGCAGACGCCCCCCCAGAGGGCTCGGCCTCAACTGCAGAGATAAAATGGTGCAACAAAACACTATAGATGAAAAAATGTGAGGTGTTAGTGGATACTTTAGCCAAAATAACGTAAACTCGTAACCCACCATCAAGGGCCCTCACGCTTATGAGTCCTAACCATATATCTAACCATATGTTTGTTTGGTGGGTAAACCACCAAACATTCAGAAAAAGTCACCAAAGTAGGACATAATATTACAAAAAAACTCACCAAAATTTAGCCAGGTAAAATATCCGTTGCACCTAGCAGACGGCTGTCCAGCTCGTAACCCACCATCAAGGGCCCTCACGCTTACGAGACCTAAGCATATGTCTAACCATATGTTTATTCAAATAGAAAAAGCAAGGCGGCACTCACCAGGTTGCAAAGATCCTTTATTTGTCACTTGAGGATCATGACATATTCTGCGGGGAGAGGAATTTTTCTATTTGAATAGACTGTGGTTACTGCTTATTTGAGGGCGTGCAACACAGTGTACCGAGGAATTTTCCTGATGGTACTGTAGTCACTGAAGAACTCTAGCCTCTCCGGTAGGTGTACGGTAGTCTCTTTCAATTTTCTCTAACCATATGTTTGTTTGGTGGGTAAACCACCAAACATTCAGAAAGAGTTGCCGATGTAGGACATAATGTTACAAAAAAACTAACCAAATTTAACCCAGGTAAAATATCGGTTGCACCTAGCAGACGGCTGCCAGCTCTACTGGTAGGCAACACAAGTGTCCAAACACCGATGCTCCATACCATGCAACCCAAGCATGGGGGCGGTTGTAACACCTGTGTCCAGCCATGTTGACAAGGAGGAGAATGGTGGTATTTACCAACAGGGCATCAGCCACACAGGTCTAAGTGAAGCATAGTGTCAGAGCTATTGGTAACGCCCATCTATCAGACAAAGCGGGACGTTCTGCACCAAATACATGCATTACATTATTTTGGCCAAAATATCCACTAACACCTCACATTTTTTCATCTATAGTGTATTTTTGCACCTTTTTATCTCTGCAGTTGAGGCCGAGCCCTCTGGGGGGCGTCTGCCACTGTGATGCATGTATTTGGTGCAGAACGTCCTACCTTATCTGATAGTTCGGCGTTACCAATAGGCTGAGCTCTGACACTATGCTTCACTTAGACCTGTGTGGCTGATGCTCTGTTGGTATCCTTGTGTCCATAAATACCACCAGTCTCCTCCTTGTCAGCATGGCTGGACGCAGGTGCTACAACCGCCCCATGCTTGGGTTGCAGGGGATTGAGCATTGGTGTTCAGACACTTGTGTTGCCTACCGGTGGAGCTGGCAGCCGTCTGCTAGGTGCAACGGATATTTTACCTGGCTAAATTTATTTTTTTTTGTAATATTATGTCCTACTTCGGTGACTTTTTGTTAATTATTATTATTATTTATTTATTTATATTGCACCATTAATTCCATGGTTCTGTACATGAGAAGGGGTTACTTACAAAATTATATAGATACAGTTCACAGTTAACAAACTAACAATGACAGACTGGTACAGAGGGAAGAGAACACTGCCCTTGCAAGCTTACATTGTACAGGACAATGGGGAGGACACAGTAGGTCAGGGGTTCAGCAGGTCCAATGATTGTGGTGAGATTGCAGCTCTGGTGGTGGTGAGGTGCCAGCTCCGTAGGTGGTGATATTGCAGCTGGTCATTGCAGTCTGTACATTTTCCTGAAGAGATGGGTTTTCAGGTTCCGTCTGAAGGATCTGAGCGTGATGGATAATCGTATGTGTTGGGGCGCAGAGTTCCAGGAGATGGAGGATATTTGGGACAAATCTTGGAGGCGATTGGGAGAGGAACAAATATGTATGGAGGAGAGGAGGAGGTCTTTTGAAGACCGAAGATTACGTGAGGAAGATATTGAGATATTAGTTTGGACAGTTGGAATATTAGTTTTGGGACATGTTATGGATGGCTTTGTAAGTCAGTGTTAGTACTTTGAACGGGATTTATTGGGGATTAGAGAGAAACTGGAGGGGGTTGAAGAGGGTAGAAATATGAGAGTAGTGAGAAGAGAGGTGGATTAGTCGGGCAGCAGAGTTGAGGAAAGATTTGAGAGGTGCAAGTGTTAGCAGGTAGGCCAGAGAGGAGGATGTTGCAGTAATCAAGGCAGGATATGATAAGGGCATGTATAAGCATTTTAGTAGATTGAGGGCTGAGAAAAGGATGTTTTCTGGAAACATTTATAAGCTGTAGGTGACAAGAGGTGGCAAAAGTTTGGATGTGCAGTTTGAAGAACTGGATGGAGTCAAGAGTTACTCCGAGTCAGCGAATTTCAGGTGCGTGAGAGAGTGTGAGGCCATTTACCATGATAAATAGATCAGGTAGGGAAGATATGTGAGATGGAGGAAAGATAATACTTTCGGATTTATCCATGTTGTGCTTTAGGGAGCAAGAAGAGGAGGATATGACTGATAAACACTCCGGGATTCTGGACAGCAGAAAGGTGACATTTGGGCCAGAGAGGTAGGTCTAAGGAGTTCGTTAGTATACAGGTAGTACTGGAAGCCATGGGACTTTATGAGTTGTCCCAGCCAAGAGTATAGATGGAGAAATGTAGGGGCCTCAAGACAGAGCCTTGCAGGACTTCAACAGAAAGCAGGAAGATTATCCACAGCACCTCATGAAAAGGGAATCCTCTGGGTTCCAAGTATATAGGCGCAAGTCTAGAGCCAGGGAGATCCACCCGGCAATAGAAACATGCATAAATGGAAGAACAGCGCCTTACAAGCTGGTAGTATAAATCTTCAACACTTTATTCCATCCACCACAGCACAACGTTTCGGTTATAAAGAAACTTCTTCAAGTGCATACATTACACAGAACCACCATGTGTTATATAGTATAAGACTCCACCCCCACTGATAATAAGCCAATCAGTGGGGAGTGAAAGGTAAACAAAGATAAAAATCACCTAATTGCTAGACAGAGATCGACTAACCATATCACAGTATAATGGGTGTATATAAGTCAGTACATCCGCACATACAGTTTATACATCGCCACATGCAGAGTCCAGTAATCCCGATCACCAGTAGTATCAGAGTATAGCCAATGACCGCCAGGCATCCTCGGTCGTCATAGTGACTTCACGTCATACCGAACTTCAGCCTATCAAGGCCGCGCACTTCCGGGGAATCATTGCGCATGCGCCGGCGTCCGTCGTACATTGGTTAAAGCTCCTGTCTATCAGCACGAGGGTCTCCTGGCGTGTTTCCAGAAACGGAGCAGCATCTATACAATGCGAACCTGCAACCTATACTCTGTGTGCCCACATATATTACCTCATCGCACATCAAAACAAGATTCTAAGCTCACAATAACTTCTCTGCTAACAGTCAACTGTAATACTGTATGACATAATCGATAATTTCACAAATCCCTAGAAATAGTATAATTATCAAAGGGGCCAGATTCCACCTCTAGGAGAGCATTTATAATATCATCACGATATAGTTGATCATCCCATAAATCACTAGGGACCATCAAGCATTCTATGATCATCTATATAGGGACTCCCACATATAATAGCCTTATTAAAGGGACAATACACAGCTCTCAAACGAGGACAAAGGGAAAACAACATTATCATATAAACCTAAATGGGGAGGAAGAAATTATAAGCAATCATATATAGACATATACAGTGTTGAGAAACTACACACAGCAATATCTACATATTAATACAAAATTTAGGTATCTATGTACATCGACATTCTAAAGCACTAATGTATCCATATACCATTTCAGATTATTGGATGGTAATAACCAAGCCCAACATGTGTACAGTTCTTCCTATTGGTGCCATGTCAGGGGCTGGCGACGTTACATCGACGACATTTTTCTTGTTTGGGATGGTAGTAGGGAGGAGTTGGATAGTTTTTTGAACTATCTAAATAGTATACACCCTGGTCTAGGTTTTACCATGACATGCTCGCTTGTGGATATGCAATTTTTGGACACTTTGGTCTATAAGGATGGTGGTTCTTTAAAAACGGACCTTTTTATTAAGAGTACTGATAGAAATAGCACATTGCATTTCTCAAGTGAGCATCCCAGAAGAATGGTGGAGTCACTCCCTTGGAGCCAAATGTTGAGAGTACGTAGGATTGTGGCCGATGACTCAAAAAATGATAGCCGATTGCAGGATATGATTAATAGATTTCTAAAAAGAGGGTACCCAAAAAGCAGGTTGGTACGGTTCAAAACAAAAGCATTGAACATTGATCAAAAAGAATTGTTGACACCAAAACTGAAAATGACTCCCCCTAGGAGAATTCCCATTGTGACTACATATTGTAGGTCCAGTAGGAATATTATGGACATTGTTAGAAAACACTGGCCTTTACTTTCAAAGGGACATGCTGATGTTGAGGAGTTTAAATCGCTTCCTCTAATATCCTATAGGAGAGGACATAATTTGAAGGACGACTTGGTCCATACGGACATTGGTAGTGCAAAAAGGAACATCCAGACAACTTTTGCACCACCAAGTTTGGGCAATTTCCCTGTTTAGGGTGTGCATGCTGTGGTAATCTTCTCAAGGGCCGGCACGTCTATCATCCACGCTCTGGGAAGAAATAAGAAATTAAAAGGAGATATACATGTAATAGTGACTTTGTCATCTACACGATCTGTTGCCCATGTGGTCTTCTCTATGTAGGGGAGACAACGATAGAGGTAAAAGCCCGCATAGGGAAGCACAAAAGTACTATTCAAACAGGTTTGACTGATCTGCCGGTACCTCGACACTTTCATGCTATGGGCCAGACGGTCAACCAACTCAGATTTAGGGTGATAGACGGTGTGCCTCCCCTAAGAAGAGGTGCAAACCGTGTTGCTCAATTAAAAATGAAAGAATTAAAATGGATATTCGAGTTGGATACCTTGTCCCCAAAAGTCATGAATGCTGATTATGATCAGAGGGGATGTCTTATTGGTTCTGGTTGATCTGTTTGCTCTTTCCTTATCATCATGTAAATAATGTTTTTAATTATGTTTTTAATTATCACCTTTGATTTATAGATGGATGACTATCTATTCTGTATGGGTGGTTCGTGTATAATCTATAGCAAGTTAAAGGTGATGATACAAGAGGGTATTGTTTGGCTATATATGGGGATATTGACGATGAGATTACAGGCACGTATTAAAATGGCATATTTAAGGGTCTGTGATCTAAGCTGGGCTTGGTTATTACCATCCAATAATCTGAAATGGTATATGGATACATTAGTGCTTTAGAGAGTCGATGTACATAGATACCTAAATTTTGTATTAATATGTAGATATTGCTGTGTGTAGTTTCTCAACACTGTATATGTCTATATATGATTGCTTATAATTTCTTCCTCCCCATTTAGGTTCATATGATAATGTTGTTTTCCCTTTGCCCTCGTTTGAGAGCTGTGTATTGTCCCTTTAATAAGGCTATTATATGTGGGAGTCCCTATATAGATGATCATAGAATGCTTGATGGTCCCTAGTGATTTATGGGATGATCAACTATATCGTGATGATATTATAAATGCTCTCCTAGAGGTGGAATCTGGCCCCTTTGATAATTATACTATTTCTAGGGATTTGTGGAATTATCGATTATGTCATACAGTATTACAGTTGACTGTTAGCAGAGAAGTTATTGTGAGCTTAGAATCTTGTTTTGATGTGCGATGAGGTAATATATGTGGGCACACAGAGTATAGGTTGCAGGTTCGCATTGTATAGATGCTGCTCCGTTTCTGTAAACACGCCAGGAGCCCCTCGTGCTGATAGACAGGAGCTTTAACCAATGTACGACGGACGCCGGCGCATACGCAATGATTCCCGGAAGTGCGCGGCCTTGATAGGCTGAAGTTCGGTATGACGTGAAGTCACTATGACGACCGAGGATGCCTGGCGGTCATTGGCTATACTCTGATACTACTGGTGATCGGGATTACTGGACTCTGCATGTGGCAATGTATAAACTGTATGTGCGGATGTACTGACTTATATACACCCATTATACTGTGATATGGTTAGTCGATCTCTGTCTAGCAATTAGGTGATTTTTATCTTTGTTTACCTTTCACTCCCCACTGATTGGCTTATTATCAGTGGGGGTGGAGTCTTATACTATATAACACATGGTGGTTCTGTGTAATGTATGCACTTGAAGAAGTTTCTTTATAACCGAAACGTTGTGCTGTGGTGGATGGAATAAAGTGTTGAAGATTTATACTACCAGCTTGTAAGGCGCTGTTCTTCAACAGAAAGCAGGTGGGATAAGGAGGTAGTGTTGGAATTGTAAACACTAGATATGCAGTAGAAAATCTATGAGGAAATCCAGGATAGGGTAAAGCCTTTGACTCCAAGGGAAGAGAGGATCTGTAGCAGGAGGCAGTGGTCCACTGTGTTGAAGGCAGAGGACAGGTCTAGGAGCAGGATAATGGAGAATTGTCTGTTAGCTTTGGCTGTAAGTCGTTAGTAATGTTGGTCAGGGCAGTATCGGTGAAATGGTGGGGCCAGAAGCCATATTGGAAGTTGTCAAGGAGAGAGTTAGATAAGAGGTGAGAAGAAAGTTGAGCATGGACAGCTCAATGAGTTTGGAAGCAAACAGAAGAAGCGATATGGGGTGATAGCTGGGAATAGCAGCCAGTCAAGGCTTGGCTTTTTGAGGATAGGCATGATGGTTTCCTCCTATTTCTAGCGTGTTTATTCCCATAGAGTATATAATGTCCACAGGTCCTAGTCAGGAAACTTATAATAGTGTCCCATTTGCTTTGTGTACTTTTATTTTTTAGGACTTTGTCTCAGTTTTTGGAACGATGATAATCTCTGAGACTTGGAAATTCACCTTCCTGAAGTTTAGTGTCTTTGTAGACCCTTTTCTATACAGCTTAATAATGGATACATGAAAACATATTAATTTGTGATCACTATTATTAAAATGACCTCCAACTCGTATATTTGATATGTAGTCTGGCAAAAAGTGTCTAATTTGCTTTTAGTACTTTAACTTTTTTAGACAGTGTCACAATTTATGGCACTAAGATCATCTCTTGGTTGTGTGAAAAAATGCACTTTGCAGTGTGGGACTGTTATTGGCTAGCAGCCTGAACCGTCCCACTGTACATGTTGTAGGAGAAAAAAAAAAAAAGAGCAACCTTATTGCTGCAGCTCTGATACAACCCCCCTGATCACTATACACACAAACTGGATATTAACATTCATTTGCAGTATTAGGGCTAGGTTTAGGGTTAGGAAGATTAAGCTTTTGGTGATCAAAACGTTATCAAACATATACTAGAACTGCCGAATTTGAAGCAAATTGTTCTAATTCGGCAAATGACTCGAACACCAAAAACAGCTCGAATTTGAGATTGGTGAACAATTCGAATCGAACACCGCTCATCTCTAGTCTTAAGTGTCAGCTCGAGTTTGCTAAAAACTATGAAATGTGGACAGTAGAAGATTTGAAATGTATGATTTGGAGTGATGAGATGAAAATCACTAGACTAAGCTCTGATGGGTGCAAATGGATCTGGAAGAAATAAAGTACCTTTACACACCGCCACTGCGGGGTTGCAACTGCCTGGCAATCGGGATTTTTGTCACTGTTGCCTTGAAATTGCTACGAAGTTGCGGCGTGTAATTTGGGAAAGTGATCGGGTTTCTTGCAGTTGCTCCGGGTAGCGGTTTCTGAGCCGTATTCTAAAATCCGAGGTAACACAAAGGGTGAATTGCCCTGGTAGTGACGTGTAAACGGGCAATAGGGATGGAATCTGTGTCACCTAGTGATTTCCCAGATTCATGCCACAGCGTGATGGATACCGCGCCCCATCAGCGATGATTGGTGGGGGCTACTGTGTTACTATTGGCTGTCCCTTCACATGGTGCCATATTTAAAGAGCTGTCCTTTCACACTACACAATTGCAATGGCGTCATGTACTAGCCAGCCTCCCAGCGCAGGCTGGCCAATCATGACGCTATTGCGTTGTCCAATCAGTGTGTTAGTGTCACGGAATACACGAGGCTGTCACACCTATGTTTTAGCGCCGCTGAACATGTACACCGACATTCCCCTACTGATTGCGGTGTGTGAAGCGCGACGGTATTCAACAGGAAGTTATCCACAGGATCTGTTGCAACTTCCGGGGAACCACGATACCTTAAGTTGACAATGCAATTGCGGCGTGTTCATGCGGAATCAGCGATCGTTAGCAACTGTTAAAAATGTGCATGCGCAGGTACGGTTGATACCAACTGCCAGTGATAGTGGCGGCGTGTAAAGGTACCTATAAGGGAAAAAGGTGTCAATGGATTGAGAAACTGAAGGAACTGTTAACTTTGGAGGAGGAAGCCTGATGATAGGGATTTGTTTCAAAGCCCATGTCATCGGAATATAGACAACAATCCATGGTGGACTCAGTGCTTAGCTGTATGTGAGTATGCTACAAGACGAGTTACTTTGCTCTGGGGCCATTACTCTTCTCAATCTACACTCTCAGCCTAGGGCAATTCATTGAGTCCCATGGCCTCCGGTACCACCTCTACGCCGATCACACCCAAATCACCTCCCTACTTTCCAAAATTCCTCAATGCCTGTCTGCCATCTCATCCTTTTTGTCTACTCGCTTCCTTAAGCTGAACATGGACAAAACTGAGTTCATAGTCTTCCCCCCCAAGCCGCTCTCTCCCACTACCCGAGCTATTCATCCTTGTCAACAACTGCTCTCTCTCCCCAGTCCCCCACGCCAAGCGCCTCGGGGTAATACTTGACTCTTCCCTCTCCTTCTAGGCCCACATCCAGGCCCTCACCACCTCCTGTCGACTCCAGCTCAAAAACATTTCACGGATCCGTATTTTTCTTAAGCACGACACTGCTAAAACACTTATTCACGCTCTCATCATCTCCCGCCTTGATTATTGCTACCTCTTGCTCACCGGCCTTCCTGCTATCTCCCTTGCACCTCTCCAATATATCCTACACTCTGTTGCCCATCTAATCCATCTGTCTACCTGCTATTCCCCTGTCTCCCCCCTCTGCCAAGCCCTTCACTGGCTCCCCACTTCTCAGAGATCTCGGTTTAAAACACTAACCATGATATACAAAGCCATACACAACCTGTACCCTCCATACATCTCCAACATGGTTTCCCGATACCTATCCTCACACAACCTGCAATCCTCCCAAGAATTTCTCCTCTACTCCCCCCTCATCTCCTCTTCTCACAACCGCATACAGGATTTCTCCCGTGCTTCTGCCATACTCTGGAACGCCCTTCACCACCACATCAGACACTCTCCTACCCTGGGAACCTTCAAAAGAAACCTGAAGACCCACCTCTTCCATCAAGCCTACAACCTGCAATGAGACCCGTTCCACCGCACCGCCTCACGACCGGCACCTCCTCCTCCTACTGTATCCCCACCCGTCCCTTTTAGACTGTGAGCCCTCGCGGACAGGATTTTCTCCCCTCATGAACTTGTATGACCTGATCGTCCACATTTATTGTACTTGTCCTCGTCTGCCCTTTCCGCCATGGAATATAATGGTACTATATAAATAAATAATAATAATAATACTTTGTACACTCCAGTACTATGGGTATAAAAATGACTTTATAGTCTTCCAGCAGGACAATGACAATGATTGGCAAAGAAATGGTTCAATGACAATGCAGTAGAGGTGCTGGAATTGCCTTCACAGTCCACAGACATCAACCCAGTCAATCACTTGTGAGTAGAGTTGAAGAAAAAGATGTAAACATATGTGAGTAGCATATGGACCTACCTGTAGCAAAACATAGTTCCAGCCCTGACCACAGTGTGGGGCTGCTCATCTTAAAAAGCAACTTCAAATCTCAGAGAGAGACAAGAATTTGCGAATACAAATTGATAACGACCTTTGTGACTCACCGTAGCCGGGTTCTCAGGTCTCAGGCGCTGGCTGTGGTCACGGTTTGGTGCCTGAGGCTGTAAGGCCCGGTGATCAATAAAGGGTAGATTCAGGTTATTTGGAATAAAGTTACTGACCTGTAGGGGTCCGGTGATGGCACCAGCGCTGCTGAGACCTCCGGGGGATGGGCTGCAGCAAGATGGATCCGCTCCCTACAGGATGAGCAGGAGTCCCCGGGGTCAGGAGCCACGCTGATGGAATACGGCAGCTCAGTTAATTCAGTGGGTGAATTGGTTAATAACAGTTCTTAAATAAAGCTCGGACATGCTCCTCTGCATGGGTCTTTACTCAGTTCACACACGGTACACTGGATAATGGTTTGACCTTCAGGTAATGGACTGGGTGGTCCCTGTGATGAACAGTGTCCCTCCAAGGCTCCACAATGTCTTTCTTAAACTCACTGTCCCTTTTACTCTTTGCTGCCTTCACGTACCAAGTCAGGATACAGAGGAACTTCTGTTGGACACCCAAGCCGTTGGCCGGACGACTCCTGCTGGGTCCCTGAACCTCAATGGTGGGTACCCCTCCCGGTACAGCTTCGGTGATTGTGGTTTTTGTGATGCGCTCCTATGAAGCCGTCTTTCATCCCGGTTCTGTAACACAGCGATAGGCGTCTGTGCTACCTCGAAGCCGGTACTCTGGGTGGACTGGGCTCTGGTCGTTTCTTCACCCGTTCTGCTCTTGGCCCCCTTCTCTTCTGGGTCACCAGTGCTTGGTGCCCTCCCAGTTAGCTGTCTCAGTGCTTTTCTGCACTTCTTCCACTCTGCTCAGTCTGCTAGTTTCACTTTGCCTTTCTGAGCTGCACGGCACTGTGCAGCTCCTGTTCTTTTTGCTTACTTCCTGAACTAACTCTGTTCTTCTCTTTCCCCACTGCTACGCATCTAACTCTCCTCCCACCAGGACCTAATTGGTCCTCTACCTCTAGATGTTGCATGTGGTACATGGAGCCTTGGGATTAACCTATTCACCACCAGGACGGAGAATACAGCACCTTTGGTCAGGGGAGCAGTATCCTCCTGTGACGCACTCGTTGCGGGGCGCCACATTTGACACATTCAAAACAGGATTAAATGTATCACATGGATTCATGACCTTTTATATAACATGAATGGACATTTGGGGACATCACAGATTCATGTGTTTTTATATAAATTGAAAAGACATTTGGGGCTATCACATCTTCCAACAGACTCGATTTTGAGGACAATTAACTTCTGACACTTCTTATGTGAACACCTTTGCTTCCTTTTATTGCTTTCCCCAACTCATTTACGTATTTTCAGTTCTCCACACACTACTACCATATAACAATTATACAATTTGTTCCACTTATCTTAGACTTTTAGTTTCAATTTTCCAGCCCCTCTCTTCCTCCCTAAACTGACTCTGCTTTACGTCAGCTGTCGCATTTACTACAGCATCTAAGACTGTTTGTTTTTTTTGTTTCATTTTCTTATGTATATATATGTATGTGTCTTCAGAATCTGTGTCATTATCTGCCTGATGAAGGGGCCACAGGGTCCCGAAAGCTTGCTATGTTTACCATCTTTTCAGTTAGCCATTAAAAGGTATCAACCACTGAGGACTCTCAGATTCCAATACTTTCCAGTCTGCACCAACATTTAAAATGTGTAGAAGAGACCTGGGATCAGATTTCTCTTGAGGCATGCTTGAATTTGATTTAGAGCATGCCCAGAGGAATCATGCAATGCTGAAAGCCAAACGTGGATTTACAAAATACTAACAAAAAATAAAAATTTAATTTGAGGAACAAAACAGTAATGATGCAGTGACATGACAAGAGTCTGCACAACTAATCATTTGCTAAATAGTTGCAAGTCAAATTTATATATGAGATAGCCAAGATGATGGCTTATAAAATAAAGGTATTCTCACACTCAAAGCTGTAGTGGACAGTAAAAAAAAAGTAAAGTAAAAAAGTAAAGTAAATGAAGCCTGAAAGTCAAATGTTCAAAACATTTGACCCTTTTGCTCATCAGTGTGTGTGTGATGTTATTTGAATATAGGTTGTCATCTCGTTGAATTGGGGCTTAAAATATTATAGTTGTCTATGGTTCATCAGAAAAGGGATACCTATGAGTAAGGATTGTCAAGATCTGAAACGTGTAGGGTCTACACTCAGTTTTAACATGTCTGTTCAACTATTTTAAGATGACTCAATAAAGGCTTTTTAACCTTATGTCAAATAGGAGTCAGTGCTAGTTTTCCCTTTTCTGGTGAACCATTTCTGATTAGAGTACGCCGCCCTGAACACTGTCTGTGCCCCGATGTGGACCACACAAGCAGATCTACGGTAGGCTGAATTATTTCTATTTTTCTGCTACTTACATTTATGTATACCTGCTTCATATTTTCAGACCGGTAGTCTAAATTTGCCCTGTCTGAGAAGTAAACAAATTTGATACGTGCCCTGTTGAAAAAATTGCAAATTTTAGGATTTTTTTTCTTAAATTCATTAACTTGTGATGATACAATAACCATCGTCTGATATATCAGAGCACCCAATATTTCTAAGCTTACTATGTTCAAAATTGCTAATATATCAGTGTTCAACATTGTATTTGTACATTGCCTTAGAACTATTACAATCAGAATGTGATGCCTACATCCCTGCTGGGACACGAGCATACTCACCATCACAAAAGTTCCCTGGGAGTGCGCTTAAAGCCCACGCTCCAGCCCTGTACTTAAAGGGCCAATGCCCTATTACCTTGAAGTGCTCCACAGCTTATAGCTGAGAGACACTATGTATGAAAGGCATCCTCCCAATAGGGAAGGTGCCTGATCAACGTGTTAGTTTAGTCAGTTATTGCCTTCTGAGGTAGTTGTCAGGTCCTCTTCCTCTGTGTCCTTTACCTGCTCCTGTGTTCTGCCTTCCAATACCTACCTACACCTATCTTACCTTCTGTATTAGCTTGCATATGCAGTCCTGCCTGCTACAGCCACCCTGGCTGCAACTGTCTACACCTGAGACTGTGTCATTTCTTGAATCAGCTGCCTGCAACTGAGAGTGTACTTGGGTCTGTCCTGTGTCCACTGCCCTGGGGGGCAGCTGTCACAGTTCCCTCTGTAGTTCAGTGGGTTCACTTTCTCATGCTCACCCCTGCAAGCATAAGTTTGATCAGGCTATGGACCCACCAAGCTTGCTGGCCTGCAACAGGAGGTTCCCATATGTGGAAGCAACAAAACCATATCCTGATCTATCTGCTGTCATCAGACGCACGACTGAACATCTTAACACCTACGGCTCCACCTGCAATAGTGTCTATTCCGGCAGATAATAATCTAGCTTCTGATTCCTGTTCTCACTTGTCTGCTCCTCCACATTTATGGTGACCCAAAGCTTCATCAACCAGAGCACCCTGCACTTTGAACTTTTGGCCCACCATTTTCTTCAGGGATTCCTGATTTTGCACCTCAGTGGGGAGGCCCTTGCCTGAGTAAATCTCCTGCGGGAAGGAAGAGACTCAGTTAACTTCAACATCCTGCACCTCCTGGAGGCCTTCCGGAAAGTTTTCGATGAGCCGGGTCATGTCACCTCAGCCGCATCCTCTATTCTGCAGCTGTGTCAAGGTGGTCAATCAGTATGGAATATGCAGTTTAATTCCGCACCCTCTACTCTGAACTGGGGTGGAAAAATCAGGCGCTGACAGTCGTCTGTTGGGATGGTTTATTCGGGAGGATTAAGGACAAACTGGCAGGCCGTGATATTTAAGGCCTACATTTAAAATAATAAGAACCTCATATTAATATTAAATCAGGGATGGGTTAAAAGAAAAAATGGTGTCAGATTTGAAAGAATATGTGAAAGAAAAACCCCTGCAATCTGCTTACACATTCTTATTAGGCATAATCCTACACTGTAACAATCCTGTCCAGCTGTCAGACAAATAACATAAGATAGCCTGGAGCACAGCCAAAGTTATTTAATCCATTTGTGAGATTCGCACATCACAGTCCTAATTCCATGCTTGTGTTTTTGTTGGTGCTTGAGCAATTGCTGAGGAGCAAAGATCAAACAATTTCTATCTCCTTGTGTTTAATGATAACAGAGCTCTGTACTCTCAGCACATCTAGGCCAGACTTTACATTGATGGGATGCCTTAAATCTCCAGACCCTTGACTACTAAGCAATTAAATAAGACCACTCATGAATGAGACGCTTTGTTGACTGTATGTCGGTGCTGATCCTACTGATCTACAGCAATACATTTCTTTCTGTAGATTTCATTCACTTATAGAACCATGATACACTGTTTCAGAGATTATACATCCCCATCGGTGGTTTCATGTTTCATTCCGTGTTTCATGTTATGCACTCAGGCATTGGAATATAATTAAGCTTTTTTCACGCTCATTAAAAACAAGTTTTTACTGACAACATAAGAACACATTTTAATGTAGAGATCTCCTTTTATTACAAATCTTTAGAAGATAACAATTGAATGTATTGTGATCACCCAAATTACTGTCTACTAATCATTCTAAGGGCCCTTTCACATCAGCGTTTTTCGTAATTCGCGGCAGATGCGGTGAAAAAACCGCATCTGCCGCGTTTGCCGCATAACGGTTCCACTTGCGGCACGGTTGCGGTTTTTTCCATAGGAAGTATAGGGGGACTTGCGGCAGATGCGGCAAGTGCGGTATTGCACTTGCGGCAGGTGCGGCAGAGAAAAAAACCGCAGTAAGCCGCGGTTTTTTTCTCTGCCGCACCTGCCGCAAGTGCAATACCGCACTTGCCGCATCTGCCGCAAGTCCCCCTTTACTTCCTATGGAAAAAACCGCAACCGTGCCGCAAGTGGAACCGTTATGCGGCAAACGCGGCAGATGCGGTTTTTTCACCGCATCTGCCGCGAATTACGAAAAACGCTGATGTGAAAGCACCCTAACAACTGTTTTTTTGTTTTTTCAATACGATTGCATTTTTCTGCCTCATAATACTTAATGCAGACAAAAACACTCCAATAAAAATTTTATGTTGATCATAGCAAGCTATTGGTTAACTGTAAAATTGCCTACAGTAGACTGCTCTCAAAAATAGGCAGCGATCAAAGACAGAAGCAACCAAGAGACAAGTATGAAAGTGTTACTGAAGAGGATGAATGGACATGTGGATCGGGTTTGCTGGATTCAAAGGGGACCCAAACCTTGGTGCTGTACAATGGTCGTAATAATGGCTAGGGGGAAGCAAAAGGGGATAAGCATGTAAATTTCCCTGTAAACAAATGTGAATAGGGAATACATTAAAAAAAATGACTTGAGGTTTCCCCTATTTTGGATTATTAGTCAAGGTCAAGCAGACAGCTGAGGGTTGGTATTATCAGGATGGGAAGGACTATGGTTATTTGGCTGTTTCCAGCTTTCCTGCAGCCTCCCCAGAATTAGCACATTACATTGCATGTGCCAATTCTGGTGCTTTGCCCAACTCTTCCCAATTGCCCTGGGGAGGTGACAATTGTGGTAATGCTTTTTGGGGTTTATTTCAGCCGTAAATTAATAACTAGCATCAAGCCCAGGAATTAATAATGGAGAGGAGGTCTAGCAGACACCCCCACTAGAATAAAAACTCTCCACATCCCCTCGCTCACCAATTTGTTAAAAAAAATTCCCACTAAACTCTGATGTAGTCCACATTCCACAAATGCAGGTACGGCGACTGTGAATGGCAGTAAAGTACAGCTATTCACAGGTGACAGATACACGCTCATCAGATCTGTGGGGTCTCGTTGCCTAGAGCTGTCTGCTTTACCTTGGCTGATTAACAAAAATGAAGGGTACACCACACTGCTGTTGTTGTTGTTATTAATTATTCATTTATTAGTTAAAAAGGCGAAGAACACCCTTTAGAGCCCCATGAAAGTTACTAAAGGGTGCCGGTGTACAGTATGAAAGGGGGAACTATGCTTTTGTCAGTTTCCAGAGGACAGTATGTGCTGAGAATTGCATCACCAGGTCCTATATAAATCCAATAACAAGATTTGGCTGGTCAAGCACAGCCTTGTCAGTACTCAGCATGAGTGTGTTGGGCCCGGAAGTGGCCACAGCCAAAAATCTTGATTGGCTGCACTTCAACCTTTCAACAAGTGTTTTTCTGCTACCAAACACGAACTGTAGCACAGACATCCACTCATATGTCTCTGTTTGGTGTTTGGCACGGAAAGCTAGGTGTCCAGTACGAATCCCGATTTTATCGTTCGGCTTCCCTCATCCCTAGTTACTAAATTATTTGGCTTTCCTTGTTGATAGACATCTTATAATAATAACCTATGACTCTACCATTAATGATCACATTCAACATTGTAATATGTCCATTTTTAAAGTGGTTACCTGGCTCCATCCATTATTACTCAATTACACATCGGAAGTGAGCAATGACAATGACCTTATTATCCCAAACACCTGCTGACACATGTAAAAAATTGGCAGGCCTTTTTGCCCTGTTCAATACTTACCTACTGCTGCCTTTACCTTCCATCACAGCTGCTCTTTTCAGACTTTCGCAGTGTGTGACTTAACGTCTCTCTCCAATGTCTCATGGAGTGCACTGAAAGTCATTCTTCAATGCAAGTCTATGAGCGCCTCATTCTGGTTGAGAGCATGCAACCTAACCTCTGACTTCTGGTAAGATGTTGCTGTCACAAGATGAGATCAGAGCAATGCCAAAAAAAAGGTGAAGACTCTGGTGGGTAAGTATAATACTTAGCAGGGGCGTAACTACAATAGATGCAGGGGTTGCCCCTGCAGCCTAGGGGGCCCCCAAAAGTCCCTTTGGCCTATAGAAAAAGACTAATACTATTGGGTCATTCCATGTCAAGTGAACCAATGATTATTACCTCTATATTTTTAATTCTTTTGAGATTTTGTTATTTGATAATAGCATGTCAGACAATGCAAAATGTGAAGAGAAAAATTTTTTAAAAAATTTATTTTTTTTTTAAATGATTTTCAAAGTTTGGAAAAAGTGTGAATTTCGCTGTTGCCTGCCTTTACGTTTCTCCTCATAACTAAGGCTAGGAATAAGATAGAGAGACAAAATAAACACCATTCTACTCAGAACTATACAGGCTTTCACCAGATATGTCACAAGAGGATCTTTGTTAATATTTTACCCATGTGATCGCAAGCGCAAAACTTTAAAACGTATTTCCGAAAAATCGGCGCGCTTTAAATATTTCAAAAACTGCCCATGTGTCTGCTTTGCTCTTAGCCACATCTGTACCAAATTTCAAGTTGGGATCGCAATGGGATCATATTTTAACATATTTTACTATTAATAGCGTCAATGGGTCATTCCATATCAAGTGATCTAAATATGAATATTTTTTTTTACCTGACGTCTTTAGATTTTTTTTTTTTTTTTTCCTTTATGAAGTACTACTTTAGTTAATTACAAATTAAAAGTTTGGAATTTTTTTCTTCATCAGTTAATTTTTTACAGATTTTTAAAGTTTAAAAAAAGGGTGAATTTTGGCCTGGTACGACTTTAAATTTTTTTATCTCGGGCTAGAAATAAGATAGAGAAACAAAATAAACACCATTCTACTCAGAACTGTCCAGGCTTTCACCAGATATGTCACAAGAGTATATTTGTTAATTTTAATTTTTTACCTATGCGAATGCAAACGCAACATTTTGAAACGCATTTCCGAAAAAAACATTTTAATAAAAATTTTCCAAAACTGCCCATGTGTCTTTTATGCTCTTAGCCACATCTGTACCAAATTTCAAGTTGGGATCGTGATGGGATCATATTTTAAAATATTTAACTATGGTTAATCTCATTTTTATTAAATTTTGAAAAAACATATGAAAGACATACATTCAATCTTTTAACAAAATCTTGAGACATATAAAATATACAAAAAGAGAATTCACAAAGTTATTAGTAACTTTAAGATAAGCTGCAAATTTACTTTTGCACTTATCTCTGGTGCAATATATACTACAATCTAAATATAATTCCAAACACTCAAGTATACAACCTTTCTCAGGGTTTTGAGATGTTCTGATGTCAAGGGGACAAGCAGCCCCAGCAGAATGATTTTTATTACTTGGCCCCTTCTAACAGGTTGACCACGTAAGTGGGTCATTACCCGTTGAGGCCTAGTTGGAATAGTCTATCGACTGGTGTACCGGAAAGGAAGGCCGAAATATTAATGATCTACTCACAGCTCAGAGTTTTCGATACCTGTCTAATGTTCACTAGAATTCTGAAGGTATAGGCGTAGAAAGGAAATACCTAGACTGAATGTATCAGATGGGAAGAAAAGAGAGATAGAAAAGAAGAGAGAGAGAGAAGAGAAACAAAAACCATTAGAAAAAGTTATACTGGGAAAGAAAAGCCACGTAAGAAAAAAAGAAAAAAAGGAGGGGGGGGGACGGGTGAGGTATGGGAAGGAGAAAGGGTACTCATCCCACTGGCTCCCCATCAGCCAGAGGTCGAGCCATATTATCTGTGCTGGAAAAGATAATCCTAAATTCTGCAGAGTCGTGAAAAAGAATCCATTCAACCCAAATCCCTAAGAATTTGTTCCGAGATCCCGACGCATCAGCTGCGAGCTCCTCCATTCGATATGTGTCCATCAATTCTTTGAACCAATCAAGTAGAGATGGAGCCCGGCTTGATTTCCAGAACCTCGGGATCACAGCACGAGCAGCCGAGATGCAAAAGCGGAGAATATCCCTCTTCTGTAGCCCAATAGGACCTGGAAAAATGGATAACATTGCCGATTCTGGGCAGCATTCGGCTTGTTTACCTGTTATCCGGGCGTATGCATTGAAAACCTCAGACCAGAACCGCCGGATTTCCCCACAACTCCACCAAATGTGTATCATTGTACCCTTCTCTTCCCCACAGCGCCAGCAGGTATCAGGGGTTCCAGGGAACATGTTCCGGAGTGTCGTCGGGCACAAGTACCATCTAGTGAGCAGCTTATAGCTTCTTTCTTGTGCAGAACAAGCGCTAGCTAGTGAGTGAGTAAATATAAAGCATTTCTGCCAATTAGCTTCTGAAAGGCTACACCCCAATTCCCTCTCCCAAGCACGTTGGAAGTAAAGGGTGCCCTGCTCTCTCATGGACCCTAAGGCCTGGTATAGAAATGATATTTTGCGCCTCGGTGGAGCCTCCAGTTGGAATAACCTCTCCAATACGTTGGGCGTCAATCTTACCCTGCAAGAGTGGTCAGCTGAATATAATTATGCTCTGTATTGGAGAAATTCGAATCACTTAAGAGGTCTCGTAGGTTCTTTGAGTTGTAGCTCTGCCATCGGGGGCAAACCACCACTGGACAGAGTCTGTCCTACTCGGGTGTCATCCACAATCCGCCAACATAAAAATCTCTGCCTGTCAAATCTGGGTGGGAAAGATGGGTTGGAAAAAAGGGGAGTCAAAGGGCTAAGTCTGTCGTTTAAGCGGAGGGTTTTCGTCACTAGGTGCCATACCTTCAAGGTGTTTCTGGTCATGTCTGTCAAAGGTACTAGGTCTGTGGAGTCTTTAGGGGAAATCCAAAGCAGGTGTTTCAGCGGAATCCCCAAACCCTCTTGCTCCACCCCTACCCATTTCTTGGAGGACGAATGATAATGCCAATCTGGAGCTCTAACAAAAGAGGAAGCCTCAAAGTACGCTCGTATGTTGGGTAGTCCAACCCCACCTCTGGTCTCGGGCAAGGATAGGATATTCATTCGCAATCTGGACCTCTTGCCCCCCCAGACAAATCTAAGGATCATAGATTGCATTTTGGAGAGGAAACCTCTATCCAATAGAACAGGAACTGTCTGAAAAGTATATAAGAGTTGGGGCAAGACATCCATCTTGACTACGTTTATTCTCCCGAACCAGGATAGCTTTAATTGTCTATAGGAGGTAAATGCCGATTCCGCGTTAGTCAAAAGGGGTTGATAATTTAAATTGAATATTTGTTTAAGATCTTTTGGTATAAGGACTCCCAAGTACTTAATGGATTCTACTTTCCATTTAAATGGGAACTGTTTAGATAGATGAGAAACCAATTCTCCAGGCAAAGAAATATTGAGTGCCTCGGTTTTGGAGCAATTCACTTTAAAGTTGCTCAATTGTCCGAACCGTTCAAACTCCATTAAGACCGAAGGGATGGAGACCAGGGGCTGGGAGATGTAAAGTAGCAGGTCATCTGCAAATAAGGCTAATTTGTGATGACTCTGTCCCAGCTTGACCCCATGGACGCATTCATTGGACCTAAGTGCAAAATATTTAACTATTATAGTGTCAATTCAAAAGTCACCAAGAACACAATCAGTCATTTTTTCACAATTGCCCGTCAATAGTTTGAATTTGATATAAAGAAACATAGTCTTGTAACATCTCAAATGAAAGCTGTTACCGTTCTGAGTAAAATGATGCCTCTCCCACTTCATTATCTTATTTCTAGCCTGAGATAAAAAAATTTAAAGTCGTACCAGGCCAAAATTCACCCTTTTTTTAAACTTTAAAAATCTGTAAAAAATTAACTGATGAAGAAAAAAATTCCAAACTTTTAATTTGTAATTAACTAAAGTAGTACTTCATAAAGGAAAAAAAAAAAAAAAATCTAAAGACGTCAGGTAAAAAAAAATATTCATATTTAGATCACTTGATATGGAATGACCCATTGACGCTCTTACTAGTAAAATATGTTAAAATATGATCCCATTGCGATCCCAACTTGAAATTTGGTACAGATGTGGCTAAGAGCACAGCAGACACATGGGCAGTTTTTGAAATATTTAAAGCGCGCTGATTTTTCGGAAATGCGTTTTAAAGTTTTGCGCTTGCGATCACATGGGTAAAATATTAACAAATATCCTCTTGTGACATATCTGATGAAAGCCTGGACAGTTCTGAGTAGATTGGTGTTTATTTTGTTTCTCTATCTTATTTCTAGCCCGAGATCTGATAGAAAATGTAAAGCCATACCAGGCCAAAATTCGCACTTTTTTAAAACTTTAAAAATCTGTAAAAAATTAACAGATAAAGAAAAAAATTCAAAACTTTTTTTTTGTAATTAGATAAAGTTGTTCTTCAGATAGAAAAAATTTTTTAAAAATCTGAGGACGTCAGGGAAAAAAAATATTCATTTTTGGATCACTTGACATGGAATGACCCTATTAAGGTACCGTCACACGCGGCAATATTGCTAGGCAATTTCACTGGCAATTTGCTGGTTGCAGTGAAATCATGGACACATTGTTCCATTTGTACACTGCAACAAAATAGATCAATGTGTCCATGATTTCACTGCAACCAGCAAATTGCCAGTGAAATTGCCTAGCAATATTGCTGCGTGTGACGGTACCTTTAAAGATTTGCAATAATTGAGGGCCCCGTTGGAGCTTTTGCATCTGGGCCCCTGGGCCTGAAGTTACGCAACTGATACTTTTAGGTTACCAGGTTAGGGAACTTAAATTAGAAGCAGCACTCCAGTTCTGAAAAAAAATGCTGGAGTGCTGTTTTAAAGCTAAGGCTGGCTTCACACTGCGGTCAGGTCAGGTCCGGTCCGGTCCGTTTTTTTTTTCCCAAACCGGATTGTGCCGGATAAAACCGGGTGTCAGCAGCCGGATAACGCCGGATATTTCCTCCTATCCGGCGTCCGGTTCCGATTTCCGAATCGGGCCGGTTGCATCCGGTAGTATCCGGTTCTTTGCAGGTCCGGTTGTTGTGCCACACCCCTTGGTTTGCTGCTTCCAGATAAATTGCCTGCAGCTCCCCTCTCTCATACCTTTGTGTGTGCAAAATGGCCATGTCATATGCCCAGTTTTGTGCATATCTTGATGCCTCATATGCTGAAGTGAGGGCCTTCTCGGCATTGGGTGATGCTGTAGACCGATCAAGGAGACGGAGACGGAGACCGCGCCAGTACTGGGTACACCCCATAGTGTTTGGCCGTGTGAATCGAGGTGTGTTTGCTGAACTCTACCTGGAGCTGCGTGGACATCCGGACAAGTTCTTTGATTACTGTCGCATGTCCCTGGCCAGCTTTGATGAGCTGGTGTGTCGAGTCGGGCCTTACATCCAGCGTCAGGACACTGGCTTTAGACCAGCCATCACACCACAACAGCGCATTCTGGTGACCCTAAGGTATGTGTATTTTTCCTGCAAGCTGCCAATGTTTCATGGTGCTCCCTTTGTCAAACCAAATGTGTTTGTACACCTGTGTCTTACATGTGCTGTGATGTTAACTGTGTAAGGCTGCCTTCACACTTGCGTTTCTGTCTACATGCAGCGGCCATGCAGACGCATACGCAGTGCAACGCAGCACATATTTCTGTGTATGTAGTGGGGAATGTCCGCATGCGTTAACAGAAGTATGGTGGGTGCCCACACAATCATTTGTCTATGGTGGTGGCTGGGAGGAGGAGATCAGCGGCATTGATCTCATCCTCCAAACACAGCTGATCTGCGGCCACTGTCAGCAGAGGACAAACAGCTGATTGGGCATTTGTTAAAATCTCCAGCGCTGACATCAAATACGGTGAGATAATGTTTGTTGTCTTTAAAATGCAGATTGGTGCTTCAAATCGTACGCCCCATCATCACCTATTTCTTGTCAGCCCTGAAGATTTCATCAGCTCTCAGGTAATCTGTTTCTCCATGCTGACATTGGCGGGAGATCTGCGGCAGCTCTGCATGATCTCCCTGTGGCCGATGGTCCGGAATGGCGTACACCAGGAGAGATTCCAATGACATCTGCTGGTTTCTCCTGTGCTGACATGCGGAGGACACTGTGGATCCCTTGTGGTCCTTTTTTTTTTTGGGATGTGGCGGACGCAAGGGTAGCAAACAAGTGGCCATCAACGGACAAACATTGCTGCATGGTGCGTTTGGATTGCGTTGTTATGGCGTAAAAATGACAGGCCTCTGGTTCTTAATGTGGCCATACTATGACATCTGCACCCACATGCGTTCCCATGTCAAAGATAGTAAGGCATGTGCACAAGTGTGTGTCAGCCTTGGTTGAGCTGCGCTCACAATGCAAGTGTCAAGTCCAGCTTCATGCTGCGGTCACATCAGGTCAGGTCAGGTCAAGTCAGGTTTGGTGTTGCAAAAGCATGACACAAACTTTCTGGGAAAAAGTCAATTGGCAAGTTTGACACCTGTTCAAGCTTTTGGAGTCAATCATGTTTTTTGTAAGCACAAAACCTGACCTGACCAGACCTGATGTGACCGCAGTGTGAAAACAAAGTGTGCGTTTACATTGTGTTTTTGATTAAAGACGCCAGTTGGTAGCCAAACTTCGCATCTCCATCAGTTAACATATAACGGCAGCACTTGCACCACACGTGTGGCAAGGCCCATACATTAGGAATGTGGCTTGCAGAAAGTGTGTGTCAGGTTCTCCAAGTGTGCTTTTTGGATAAGCGCCAATTGTGTGTGGCAAAACTAACACACTCAGTGCTGTCACCATATACAGTGACTGGGTATTGCTGCCAGTGTGCTGCAAGTGCAGCGGCTATGTGTAAAGGTCCTGTGTACACAATGAGTATGTTGGTATTTGGTAAGGATCCGTATTAGGACCCACAACCTGGAGTGTAGCAATCTGAGCCAATGCATCTTTGAAAGAACAATTACACTTCCCAATGCAATCCTCAACTCCTGGGGTTTGTGCCAAAAGCTGATATAGCCATAAAAGCCAAAGAATGCACATTTGCACATGGCCTTGCCGACGCAGATGTGCTGTTTACTCATCAACTGTGGATTGGTCACCACTACATGGATGTTTGGCAAAGTGCGAGTTTGGGACACACAAAGTCCCTTGATGGACACATAACCTCAGCGTGGTTTGACACCATTCTAAAACTAAAGTGTCGGCCTACATTGCCAAATAGAACTTTACTGGAAGCAGCCCTTACATGCATCAATGTCTGCCCATACTCACACACCAAGGCGGTTTTAAATTTCCTTGCAATGTCATCTGTGCTGACCTCCCACACACCCACACGCACCATCCACTATCGGCTTTGTGTGATCAAGTTAACAATTGTTACCATGAAGGGCTGCTCATGCAGACAGGAAAAGGGAATGTTGATCAGGCTGGTGTGGAAGCTCCACACCCGCTATGTATGTAACGCAGTCTTGCGAAACTCACCATGCTGACCTTCACAACCAGCCGGATCAACATCATGGGTGTTGTACAAGCTCCACACAGGGGAACTACTGTCACTATTTAGTTGCTGTGTACCATGGACCACACCTCCCATTGCGTGATGACATATGCAGTCTTTTTAGTTGTTCCGGTGACCTGTTGTCCCAGCTGGTCACGCAGCATGTGTTTGGGGTGGCCATTGGCTGATTGTTTGGCCCTAACACATACCTGTTGTTGCAGGGTTTTTTGGCCTTTGTCTTTTTTTGTGAGCAAGTCACACGCAATCTAATTGTCCAGACTTTATGGCAATGGCTCACAACCTTGTATGTTGACACAATCAACATCAGGATGTGGTTTTTGGGGATGTTTTATTTGTTGCCTCTTATGGTGTTGTTCGAGGCACTTTTGCTCAGACCTGGTTGGGCAAAGGTGGCTCCACCACGTACCCACACACCTTATGTATATCGTTGCGGTCAGTGCGAAGAACACAGTCATGTTTCTTTTTCACAAAATGTGTGGGTGGAAGCCTCATGTGCTTGTTATGTCACATGTCAAGATGCTCATGCTAATATGTGTCTCAAGTGGCTGCATCAATGTCTACCTAACAAGGTATGTCCATACATACTTGCTGGCCCAATGTATGTTGCTTTGTGCATCTTGGACTGCAGTCCTGTGTTGTTTGCCTACATTCTGCACCATCTTGTAAGGCCTTATGTTGCTGTAATGTATTGGGTGTTCTATGAATGACTGGCCATAAACTTAACTTGCATCGTTTCTTCTTCTTCCACAGATATCTTGCCACAGGGGAGTCCTTAACACCCTACATTTCCAGTTCCGGTTGGGATTATCCACCATATCTGGGATTATTGTTGATACATGTTCGGCACTGTGGGAGGAGCTACAGCCAGAGGTGATACCACACCCCACCACGCAACAGTGGCTTGCCATTGCGGCCAATTTCTATCGGAACAGCCAGTTTCCAAATTGCCTGGGCGCCCTTGATGGCAAGCATGTCCGCATCATTAAGCCTGCCAGAAGGGGCTCAGAGTTTTATAATTACAAGAGATACCACTCAATTGTCCTCATGGCTATCGTGGATTCTGACTATAAATTTGTGGCAGTTGACATCGGTGGCTTTGGACGCTCCAATGACTCCCAGCTGTTCCAAGACTCGGACATGGGCCGTCTGGTTTATGGCAACTGCTTCAATTTTCCCCCACCAACACCACTACCAGGCACCCAGGATCCACCAATGCCCTATGTCCTTGTGGCTGATGAGGCATTTAAAATGTGTGGAAATTTAATTAAACCATACAGCAGGCGTGGCTTGACACCTGAGAAGATAATCTTCAACTATAGGCTGACACGTGCTCGGCGCTATGTGGAATGTGCTTTTGGTTTGATGGCAGGTAAATGGCGAATTCTCAACACTCCCATCAATTTGTCAGTTGACACGATTGACCAGGTTGTGAAAGCCTGCGTAGTGCATAACTTTGTTCTCATACGGGAAAGATCAGTTGTGGATCCTGGGGACATTCCTGACACCTCATTGGCCAACTTTGAGGCCCCCTCTGTCCGTTCATCCACTGCAGTAGCTGCAATACGTGATAGGTTTGCACATTATTTAACCTCAGATGTTGGGAGGGTGCCGTGGCAGGATGAAATGCTGTAATTACATCCTGGCCCTAATTTTGCCTTGCAATGCCTTTTTCCTTTGCCCAGCCCACTATGCCTTTGTCTTTGTGCCTGTGTGGCTAACCCGGTTTTTCCCATTGTTTTTTGTTACGGTGATTTGGTGTTGGCTCATTAAAAGCATTTTGTGTTACCCAGCATTCTTATGGACAATGTGTGTCAAATTTGTATGTTTGAAATCACACAACATCCGTGCACGGTGTGTGACTAACACTAAGTACATCAAGAACACACACTCGGCCACCCTAAACCATTACAACAACAGCAAATGTGTCTTTCTGTATAACATTCTGCAGGTGTTTTGTGTCATTGATACACTCTGCCAAACAAAATATCATACGTTATAATCAATGAGCCCTTGTAAGGTTGGCCCTATATGGGCTCACACAATACATACTCCTCCTGGCTATTGGCCTCACCAAGTGTTTCATAAAAAGGTTACACTGGCTTGTGTTTGCAAGAACCCACAGCATAATATGAGAAGGCCCCCACGCACCCAGTGTTTGATCTAACAAATTCAGACAGGAAAGATTGTGGAGTTTGAGCCACATCAACCATACCACACACCTCCAAAATATACCCACATTCAACCACCCTGATGTGCCACTCGACCATGTTGCAAGGACAAACCAAAAAAAGTCTGCTTGACAACAAACCCAAAAACATGTCCTAAAAAAAGAGTATCCAAAAAACATTGTGCCCACTAAGATCATTGTCCTGCAAACAAACCAAAAATGGATAGCTTAGTGTGGGCCAATGTTAACAACTAACATGTGTGTTGGCCTCGAAATGTGGCCATGGAAAGGCCATATGTGACCCTGTATAGTTTGTGTGGCCATGCTAGGCACACATCATCATGTGGTGCTTGTCTCAGTATAATCCATTTCACATGTGTAAATCCATGCATGACGTTGCCATAATGGGTTTGTGTGTGGAATCTGATGTTTGGAGCATGGATGACCAATATTCTACCAGGTCACATCCTAACAACATTGAGGCTCACGAACAAAACATGTACATACACATCATGGTTAAGAACTGTCGAGATCAAAGTTGAACCAAATATAATACCTTTTAATTGACTCACATGAGGCCCCCAAAACTACAATGGTTGATAGTTCCCTCTTGGAGTGACAAAAACAAAGTTGCCCGGATGAACCAAGCCAGTGGTTGAGGCACTGCTGGTAGTGGTGGCCTGAGTTGCCATAGCCACAGTCCCTGTGCAAACAGAGAGAGTTGGTGGACCCTGCAGGGCCTGCTCCTGGGGACTGCAAACCACAATTTGTGGACTTAGGGGGGCCAATGTGTCCTGTAGAGAAGGCCTCCCACGTTCATGGGGCTGTTGGCCAGTGTACGGCCACATTTGGCCACTCTGATAAGTGGAAGACGTGGTTTGGGTGGAAGGACGATGCTGGGCGGGTTGTGTGGTCTCCCAACCCAACATATCTCGCCGAACCACCTGACTAATTTCATATTGGGGCCGAAATTGTTCTGGCCATTGGCCAAATGTGTGGCGTTGTTGGATGCCTTGGCTCGGGATAACACATTGTGGCTGTGCTGCAGACTCCCCAATATGCTGCTGCTGTAGGCTCCACAGACCTTGTGGTGTGGGGCCATGTTGGCCGGTGGTTTGGATGGAGGACCGATTGTGTTGGTCACTCACATACCCAACAGGGGCTAGATGCTGGCCTGCATAAGGGGGCTGGCGTTGAGCATGGCGACCCATCATGTGTGTGTAGTCCCCAGCATCAGGGGCTGAGAGGCCGAATTGTGTGTGTGGAACTTGCTGGGGGCAACCTGGACACATCAGTACCTTCCGGAGGGGGGCTGTGTGATGGATGTTGTGTTGCTCGTGACACATTTTGGGGCCGCATATTTTGGCCCATCTGTCTGGCCCGTCTCAACACCTCATGGATACCCTGGGTCATGTATGCCTGCTGATCGATGGTCATATTTTCCATCTCCCTGGCAACGAGATAAAAATTGGTTGTTACACATGGGCACATGAGTACTCAGGTCCGTCAGGCCTCTGTTTACATTGGTGAACCCCTCGGTAATTTCGAGTTTCAAATTTCTCCAAATATCCTGATGGACCTGAGCCATGTGCACCACCGCAGGGTGAATGCTCGGATCAGATGGCCTGGGGCCCAGACGAGGACGCCGAGCAGTAGGTGCCCTCGTGGTAGCTGAGTCCAAGGCGTCTGATGCGGGAAGAGATAACCCATCGTCTTCCGCAGGACTCCTGGGTTGCCATGAGGCGGATGGCTGATCAACATGCTCTCCCTCTGCGTGGCCTGTTTCTGTGGTGTCTCCTTCCTCAGATTGTTGCTGCGGGCCAGCTTCCGACACATTTTGGTGCGTGCCCTGAGGATTTGGCTGAGTACTTCCATGAGTTCTGTGGAATGAGAAAGAAAAATGGCTTACTCACAATATTTATGGCTGGTTACACATGACATTATGGGCCATCTGGACGGAACTTCATCATCCATCTGGTTGTTTAACCATCACAAACACTGTGTTTAAGTGTGCGTCAATGTGGCAGCCACTCCAAACTTGTTTCTGTTTTCACTTTACAAGTTACAAGACATTACACAGTGTGGCAAGTGGTAGGGGGAACGCTTACAGATTTCCCACAAAAATCTTGGCACTTCCAAATTGAAGGTACGTGCGTACACGTGTGGAATCCTAGCAGCAACACAAAGAGTGCCACATAACTCTAGTGTCCTATTAACTAAGTTCTAAATCCCACTAACTTACCAAAAAGGCCCATTACTCTCCAGGTTGCTCCAGCTTCTTCTTTGCAAAAACTATAGGGGACTTGTTATGTGGCGAGTATGGCTAAATGAGTGTTGTAGCAACTGCAAGGGTTTAACATAAAAATCACAAGGGACAGCCATGAGCCCACGTTTGCCACCAAAAGCAGACAATGGCTGTAAGCTTCATGTGATGTAGTTGGTACATGACAAGCTGTGCCTTTGTAAGAACCATGAAACTCATGAGATGAAACTTACCGCCTTGCAGCCATGCATGGTCTTAGGAAATCCAAGGCCTGAGCATATTTGTATGCAGTTTTTTGGGCTCCCATGCCACTGCGCGCCTTAACCTGGTTTCTCCAATGTTTCCGATAACTATCGCGCAAGTTGCGCCATCTCCAGATGATGTTCTCTCCTGAAAAACAACAAGGAACACACATTGAGTAAACCACATGCTGGGAACGGACACAGACCTTGCAACACCCATGTTAGCAAAGGAAAAATGTCTGTATTGATAGGAAGTTGTTTGGCAAATCCAAACAAAATCCTTAACTTCCATGACAATATGCATTAAGGATCTGTGAGCCATGCAACTGCTGGAGCACGTGGCTGGAAGGCTGAAATGCCCTTTTGAAAAGGATGAGATTGATGGAGCTCCTGGAACACACAGGCTTCATATCAGCTAAGTGTGGCCATTTTTTAAAGTAGATGCTGAACACTGTATTGCATGTGTTGGTTTCTCATGCTTTTTGTTTGGCTAGCCCGGCCTTGGTGGGTCATTGTTCCCCAAGCCACCAAGGAATGGTACATGAAAAATGGATGCTGGAGGCGAGTCTCACCCTCTGTGCGGCTGATGTTAGAGGCTGAGTCTGTCAATACAGTGCTGGGACACTTTGTGCAAAGTGCTCCTACACAGGTGCCGGAAGCCAACCATTGGGAAGATAGAACGACTAGGTTGAGTTTCCCTCCAAAGTATAGGCACCCCTGCAATTCTGCCCAATCATTCTCTGTTGGGGACTGAAAAGGCTTGGTAACCACAAATGTAAGCAAATATTATGTACATTCCATGACATGTTTCCTCACAATTTGGGGCCTCAAGGACAATGACATTTCTTTGGCCTTCTTTCTTGTCAACATGCTCAATGTGAGCCACACAAGGACACAGGACAGAGGTGGCATCTAGTTTAGCCCATGTCAACTGGCTGCAAGTGTTTTTAGTATTTTAACAACCGTGTTCAGGGACCTTTTAACGCCCAAAACTTTGATTCACACATGCACACCTGGGTTTCCACTGTTTTAAACGGTACATGCTCCGGCAATTACATGGCACTACAATGTGCTCCCCAGAACTTATTAGGGGTAGCAGGAATTTCCGAGGGGTGCCGCAGGTGACCTTCTGTGGAGCCCCTTACCTCATTTGACCGAAGCGAACACGTGTAAATCTGCCCGTCCATCTTGTAACTACATAGGCATGAAAGAGTTGTGTATTACACGCCACTCATACGTTGAGTGCCCAATGCAATAACATCATGATTAGACAAACAGGGCGGGTTGGCTCGCTAATCGATGATGCTAGAGCCAATGTGTACTGTGATTGTTCAGATCGTTACATATGCCACCGTGTGCAGGGACAGGCATTGTTTACACAGAAGTCCCCACCAATGATAGCTGTTGGTGCGTGGGACACATGACGCTGAAGCACGCCCCTTGAAAATCTAACACCATAACTGGCCCGCCATTACACGCAGCAACCCTAGGATTGATAGCAGCCTGGTTTTCGCCACAGGTGAAAGACTGCTATCCAAAAAGGCCACACCGGTAGTAACTGATTTACACGGGGCCACTACTGGGTTTTTCAAAGCTGAAAGGGACAATAGTGTCCGTCACCTGGTGTTTAGTTAATTTCGTTAGCGTGGTGTAAAATGTCCCATTTGCTGACGCAGGTGCTTCCAAGGTGCTCTAAGTTACACACATTACATAAGCTTCCCGGACTTATGAAACCAAGGTCACCAGTTTGTGTAACACCCCATTTGTTTGGTTTTGGCAGATTCTAAAACCTTGTCCCTTCAGGGTGAATCATTTTGTGGGTTTTCTTTCGGGGCAACTTACATTAAGTAACAAAGACCCATGATTGAGTACTTGTAACCATTTCCCAGAAAAAACTAAGGATTATGTGGCTGATTTGTGGGTGTGCTCACAAAATGAATCTTTTCCACCGAAGATGAAGCTGGGCTTTGTAGGCTGCGCTGACCTCAAGAATCTTACAGTCCCGTAAAGGGTTAATCAGGTTCTGGTTTATTTGCCTACGCGTTTCGGGCCCTTAAATCTGCCACTTCATCAGGGCTACACAAAATGAATCTGCAATTGTATCTGGACATTTAATGTGAATGTGCCAAACCCTTTCCACATTAAGTAGGGTAGCATGGTGGATGAAGTGTGGAAGCAACCAGAAGGAGTCTGGTGTACAAACGATTGAGGTCAGGCGAAAAGCCACTGCCAAGTGCTTGGCTTTATGACTAACATCAGCAACAGATCACTCACTGAGAACACACCTAATGTGTCATAACGTGCCTACATGGCCACCCCATATCTGCTAAATCCCAATCTTTTGGTCCCTTCTAGGTCAACGGTATGAAGTCTGCCAACAACTACATGTTTGGGGAACACTATGTTAAACAGCGGTAGACAATACAAAGCTAACTTACGTTGCCGATGTTGCCCAGCTTCATTAAGTCGGTGCCAGCCCTCCAGAAGACCAGCACACACCTCATCCCACAGCCGCCGTGTATGTAATGTATTGGCATGGAGGTGGTGGCGTTGGTCCCATAAGGGACGCCGTTCTTCCACCATGTGGATTAGCAGATCGATGTCAAAGATCTCATCTCTCACAGGCTGGGCACATCTTTTGGAAGCCTGTGTGTAGGTAAAGGGCACTATTAATGTACGGCAAACAAACGTACATGTTCCAAAAAAAAAAACAAAAAACATAACAGCAAAATGTCCCAAACGCAACAAAGTACAAATCCAAAAAAGAGTTGCTCGGCCAACACTACACCAAGGTCACACAAATGTAGATTTGCGGGAAGCCTTGCTTAACTACACAAACCACAGCTGGTCATTTTGCAAAAGCCCAGATGACAGCAGACGATGGACAATAACATCTTTTGCACACATGGTTTACAAAACACAAATAGAAAACATGACCAATCCTGACAAACGTCCGCCCATAAGTCCCATGATCATTAATGGCCAACACCGACAATGTGTCATCCTCTGTGTGCTTCGTGTCATAGTGTATTGGCCGCAGGTTCCATGTGTGTGAAATCATGTTTTGTCTGCTGAAATAACGTGTGTGTCATTTTGGTGCGTCACATGCTTCCTTGTTTCACACATTCGTCCACAAATACTTACACGACTCTGACCACCTCGAAATTGGACACGGCGACCATGTGATGGTCCAGCAGCAGCACCTTGGGATGCATCTGACCCCTGTTAGGAAGCAAAAAGCAATTTTCATCTATCAGATACACTACAGCATGTGTTGGCCAAACCACACTTTCATGACACAACAATCCCCACTTACATGTTCACTGGCATCAGCAGGCTCCTCCCCAAGGCCTTCAACATTGGAGTCGGAATCTGACCCCGACTAGGAAAGGCAAATGTCCGAAAAAGGGTTACACACATACACACAGGGTAAATGGAACAAACAATCCTATAACTACCTATGAATTTGGAGAAGGCAACATTCACCTGTTGAGTGGGCACCCAATCCTCATCAGCCATCGTGTCCGGAAGATCACACACCTTTAGGAAATAAAAAACAACATTACCAAGCATGGCAGACATGAGGTGGCCAGACATTGGTAGAGATGCGGCTGCTTATACATGTCCATATGCCGCCATGCTGACCTGCCGAGCTGTGCATGCTGCAGCCAGGGCATGCCCATGGGCATGCATGGTGCCCTGCAGAGCTGTGCATGCTGCAGCCAGGGCATGCCCATGGACATGCATGCAGACATAGCAGTGCATGCTGCAGCCAGGGCATGCCCATGGGCATGCATGGTGCCCTGACGAGCTGTGCATGCTGCAGCCAGGGCATGCCCATGGACATGCATGCAGACATAGCAGTGCATGCTGCAGCCAGGGCATGCCCATGGACATGCATGCAGACATAGCAGTGCATGCTGCAGCCAGGGCATGCCCATGGGCATGCATGGTGCCCTGCCGAGCTGTGCATGCTGCAGCCAGGGCATGCCCATGGACATGCATGCAGACATAGCAGTGCATGCTGCAGGCAGGGCATGCCCATGGGCATGCATGGTGCCCTGCAGAGCGGTGCATGCTGCAGCCAGGGCCTGGACATGGGCATGCATGCTGCCCTGCAGAGCGGGGCATGCTGCAGGCAGGGCATGCCCATGGGCATGCATGGTGCCCTGCAGAGCGGTGCATGCTGCAGCCAGGGCCTGGACATGGGCATGCATGCTGCCCTGCAGAGCGGGGCATGCTGCAGGCAGGGCATGTCCATGGGCATGCATGGTGCCCTGCAGAGCGGTGCATGCTGCAGCCAAGGCCTGGACATGGGCATGCATGCTGCCCTGCAGAATGGGGCATGCTGCAGCCAGGGCATGCCCATGGGCATGCATGGTGCCCTGCAGAGCGGTGCATGCTGCAGCCAGGGCCTGGACATGGGCATGCATGCTGCCCTGCAGAGTGGGGCATGCTGCAGGCAGGGCATGCCCATGGGCATGCATGGTGCCCTGCAGAGCGGTGCATGCTGCAGCCAGGACCTGGACATGGGCATGCATGCTGCCCTGCAGAGCGGGGCATGCTGCAGCCAGGGTATGGCCATGGGCATGCATGGTGCCCTGCAGAGCAGGACATGCTGCAGCCAGGGCATGGCCATGGCCATGCATGCAACCCTGGCAGCACATGACATAGAATGTTGTGGCCCCCGCAGCCTCTGCCCATTAGCCATGATTCCATGAGCACTTACCTGAAGTACAGACACTGTGTAGCTGTATGCGTTTCTTCAGAATGACTGTGTCTCAAAAATGGCGCCTGGAGGGGTTGTGGGAGGTATTATGAATCTTCATCCGCACAGCCGCAGTGTTGTCCTGAAATCCGGCAGCCGGTCCGGAGGCTCAAATGTGTCCGGCGGGATCCGGCACCCATAGACCACAATGTTATTTGCGCCGGACTGCGCCGGATACGACACAATCCGGCGCAATCCGGTTTGCGCAGAACTCGGACCCGGACACCAAAAAATCATGCTTGCTCCGTTTTTGTGTCCGGGACCTAAATCGGTCACTGCCGGATTAAAATATAAACGGATGGCATTGAAATGTCATCCGATTCAATCCGGCAACACTGACTCTAATGGCCCGAATATCGTGTCCGGTGCAGGCCGGACAAAACCGGACAGCGCCGGACAGGACCGGACAACAATACTGCGTCGACAACCGGACGCATACGGATACAACCGGACAACAAAAAAACCGGATAGCATTAAAATGTCATCCGACACAATCCGGCACCATAGAGGCCAATGGACCAAAAAACCGGTCCGACACGATCCGGTTTAAACAGGACCGGACCGGACCTGACCTGACCGCAGTGTGAAGCCAGCCTTAAAATAGACCTGCCAGCCCTCCTGATATTTTTGATTTGGCATTTATGTCCCATGCATTTTCTTAGAATACTGCATCATGTAAAGCCTCTTGGATATGAATGAATAAACAGACAGCTGCTTGTTATCGTGGCTACCATCAATGAGGCACCTAAAAAAGTTGATATTGATTAAGCAGTGCTGACAATGGCCAGGGTCACATTTGCGGTTGGACCCTGGCCTGCCGGATTCCGGTTTCAACTTAGCAATTTTTCCATCACCGCATAGCGTTTCCGCTATGCGGTGCTGGAAACCGCAGTCCCTAGTTACCCGGTGTTTACCTGCACGACCTGTCACACAGGCAGCGGCTCGGAGGGCGTTTTACAGCGCCGCACAGGAAATCGTGTCTGCAACGGTTTCCTGTGCGGCGCTGTAAAACGCCCTCCGAGCCGCTGCCTGTGTGACAGGTCGTGCAGGTAAACACCGGGTAACTAGGGACTGCGGTTTCCAGCACCGCATAGCGGAAACGCTATGCGGTGATGGAAAAATTGCTAAGTTGAAACCGGAATCCGGCAGGCCAGGGTCCAACCGCAAATGTGACCCTGGCCAATGTTAGACTAGGTAGTGGCAATTTATTAACTAGGAAAAATGGTATTGCCCTTTTGTCATTTTTTTCATACAATAAAGCTGGTTTCACATTAGCGTTTGGAATACAGCGTAACAGAGCGCAGCAAAACGGATGCACATTGCGTTCCTATGTTTAACATGGGAACGCATAGTAGCTGCATTAACGCATAGTAGCTGCATTTGGCTGCGTTCAGTTGCAATTACGTTCGGATGCACATAATTTGTGCGACCTCCTCTGCCCTCCGAACGCAGCCTGTTGCATTTTTTGTGCATTCACGGGCTCTTGTTTTATCAGCAAGCGCACAAACAAAACTTAGATCTCAATGGATCCGCTGTGTCCTCCGCATGAAAGTGCAGGAGAACGCTGTCGATCACATTGAAATCTCTCCCAGTGGCCAATCAGCGATCTCGGTGGCAGCCAGGAGGAGGAGATCTTCGCTGCTGATTTCCGCCTCCTGGCCGCCGCCGAGATCGCTGATTGGCTGGCCGGGCACCATACTGATGTGAACGCGTGCGGAGAATCTCCGCTGTGTTCACATTTCACATCAGTATGGCAGCATTTGCAATACATTTGCGTCTGCATGCTCTCGGCATGCAGACACAAACGCAAATGTGAGCCCGGCCTTACAGAGGTGGAAACAAAGAAACATCACTTGACTAAGGGCAGAAAAGTGTGACCCACTGAACATTTCATCATATAATGTCTGCTCATCTAGTACCACTAGGAAAGGGGAGACATCTACTTTAGATTTCACCTCTAAAAGAAAATAGAGATTAAAGGAGTTTTCTATTTTTACAGTCCAATGGGTTGAAAATAACAAAAATCACACCACACTTAGGGTCGCTTTACACACACCAACTTCTGTGTCCAACTTCTGAACAGATCTCTGGTTGCAGCAAAATCATGGACACATTGTCCCATTTTGTGGCTGTGTACAAATGGAGCAATGTGTCCATGATTTCACTGCAACCAGAGATCTGTTCAGAAGTTGGTCACAGAAGTTGGTGTGTGTGAAGCGGCCCTTACTGACTGCCTCTCCAACGCCATCTCTTCACTGCTCTCCGCCGGTGATGTAACAGCCATAACACATGACCAGTACAACCAATCACTGGACTTAGTGGTTACTGTGCAATGATCACTGAGCGCAGTGATTGGCTGCAGTGGTCACATAATATAGATGTGACATCAGTGCAATGTCAGCAAGGACCAGTGCAGAGTTGGAGCTGGAAAAGCAGGGGCTAAGTAAGACTAATTTTGTTATTTTAAAAACTCCAAGCTTTTGAACCATTCATTTGTGAAAATAAAATAGTGTAACATTCATAGGATAAGATATAGGAAGCTGTTTGATGAGTTCAAAGTGCCAATTTAAGTCTTTATGCCATTCTAGGACTTGGGCAGGATTTTGGGTCACTAGTAACTGTTTATTTTTGATTAACAAATTCTGCACAAATGTTTTGTAGCAGCATTGGTCTTCGATCCCATGGACAAACCATTATAGCAATTCAAAACTGCTTCATTATTCATACACATGAAATGAGAAATCCAAATAAACGCTTTCGTCTTTGCACCTGAAAGCAATGTCATCCACGTATTTCAGAGCGCTGGCTTCCATAGAACGTGGTGTATTTTTGCTGAAATCCTTTTAGCCTAAATACTGTGACACACTTTTAATCTCTCCTCCCGGATGTGTGTTTAGCTGTTTCATCCCGATAACTGCATCTGGCCTTTCAGTCTTATAATCAGAGTCCTTCGCTTGCCAGGCTGCCAGATGATGATGATTTCTACAACCTATTGGGATCCCATCTCTGAAGCGTCCTCTGGACTAGATTACAGTCAGCTGTGGATATGTAGAGTCACAGCTGGAGGAGGCCTACTAGTAAATGTGGGCTGATTTGATTAGATGATTTTCTCGCCGTTGGGAAAATCCATGTATATAAAGTGCTACGTATGTTGGTGTGATGGAAGATTTTCAGTGCTATGGAGATACCTGTTGTGCTTTGAACACACGTGACAGTGACATTAGTATCAACATTTGAAGTGAAGACTGTGAAAATGAGATGCAAATGAATGGTAATCATACCCTATTCACATGACTCCATTTGGAGACACGGAGTACAGGTGTGATACCATAGACATACTGTAGGATGAGTTATTTAAAGCTTTGTAAATCAGTGTCAGAGGACACAGAACATCTGTGCTGTGAATCTTTCATTCATTTCTAGGCTTATTCAAAAATGTGTATATATTCCAGGATGCACTGTATGTAGATCATTTAATAAGCAAAGATTGTCTTGAATGCTTTGATTCTGCAAACAACAGATCGTATTTACTTATTTCTCAAAAAGAGGTTCTGCAGCAGGTGCAGAAGTGTGTATCAGAGTTGCCAACTTTAATTTTTATTTTGTTCAAGACAACTTATCCAAAAATAACAAATGTAATTTCTGGTCAAATGTAATTTCTAAATACCGTATCTATCTTTAGACATAAACCACTTTTGTCTGATCCAGGGTTGTTAAACTCTGGCCCTCCAGCTGTTGTAAAACTACAACTCCCAGGATGCCTGGACAGCCAAGATCTATCTGGAAGTGGTAGTTTTACAAAAACTAGAGGGCCAAAGTTTGCCACCCCTGGTCTAATCCATTCAGAGAAATGAGAAAAGGAGGTGGCACTTACCAATGTTACAAAACATCCTCTTTATTTCATCTTGTTAAAAGCCGCTCAGGTGGATAGGGGGGTAGCTGGATAGGGGAAAGTGTAGGGTGTTCTGTAATAAAGTAAATTACAAACGTTGTTAGGGTGTAAGTATAGTGTGATGCCCGGCAGGACCGGGGAGTACTTGGTAATCGGACCGATCGGTTCGGTGGGCGGTCACTATGGCAGTGACCCGGCTCCGTTGCCCTGGGCGTGCAGAAAAAGGGATTATTTGCAAGGGAATAGTTTGTGATGCCACCTGTGGTTAGTCTGGTCAGGGTGACCAGCGCTACTGTGGGACCTCTGGGGCCGATAAAGTGGAAGCCTGGATGGTATCACTCCCCACAGGTAGAGCAGGGCCCCAGGGACTACGGGGTGCAGTCTGGGGCACTGATGACCAGGTCCAGGAGGATCCAGTCAGCCAGGGAGCTCTTGAATTCCACCCTGCCATGTGTGTTTAAGGTCTCCCTGATGAGCTTCCCCAGTTCAGGGTCCCAGTGCTTTGGTGCTACTCTGTGGCCCTCTCTCTTTCTCGTCATTGCTTTGCTGTGAGCCCATATGGCAGGCAGCATGCATCCCTCATGGACACTGCCAGATGGCTGGCAGCTCCAGCCCCTATCCGCTGCTGTGCCGCCAGGTCTGGAGTGCGGCTGGGAAACGTGCAGTCTCCCGTCCTCCAGAAGTGGTCATCATATCTTACAGGTCCCGACTGACCTAGGACTCTGGCATCTTTTCTTAGCATGGCCTGGAAGTGAGCCCCTCAGCGACAGATGTGCCGCTTGTAGGGGGTTGATTCTCTTGTTCCACTTCGGGTGTGCCATCTGTTGCTGATGCCTGGAAGTCTTCAGGCTGGTTCAGGCACAACAAACTGGGTAAAGTTCAAGACTGATACAGCAATTGCTTGGTTCACCTGAGTCCAGGTCTGAGGAAAATCTCCTGAGACAGTGTGTATCTTCTTCTCGACCTCTTCTTTCTTTTGAGGAACATTTTGATCTTCCTGTTCTCTCAATTGTTCTGGGCATACCTTTAAGTAGTCCCTTGACACTGTCGCTGAGGTTCTTCCTCCATCTTTGCTGATGAGGTATACCTTGCTGTTATCAAAGTGTGAGGGCAAGACAGTGTATGGTACCATCACACTTGGCGATGCACCAGTGATCCCGACAGCAATCCGACCTGCCGGGATCGTTGTTACATCACTGTCGGGATCGCTGGTGAGATGTCAAACAGTAAGATCTCACCAGCGACACAGCAACGATCTGGAATGATACGGAGGATGTTGGGACCCTGTTTCTCAGACCTGTAGTATTGAGATCGTTGGTCGTTGTCTCTGTCAAACACACCGATGCATGCTGCCCAGAGGGACCCCAACGATCAAAAAATGGTCCAGGCGACTCTGACACGACCAGCGATCTCACAGCAGGGGCCTGGTCGCTGCTAAGTGTCAAACATAGCGAGATCGTTGGATAGGTCGCTGTTGCGTCACCAAATTTGTGACTTAACAGCGATCTCACTAGCGATCTCGCTTAGTGTGACGGGAACTTAGGCTCAGCTTCCCACTGGTCATCAAGTTTATGATTCCTCTTTTACTTTAACATCTGTTCTCCTGATGCTAAGATAGTAGCTGGGGATTGCTGATTGTAATCTCTCTCTTGCCTCTGTCTTGCCTGGGACAGGCTTTTCTCCACACGCTCTTGAACCTTGCGGTATTGTTGCTGGCCCTCATCTACTTGTACATTCTCTGGTACTAGAACACCCTTGTCAAGGTCAACGAGAAGTCGGCCAGGTCTGGCTCGCATCAGGTATGCTGGAGAGCAGTTGGTTGAGTTCATCGTGCTATGGTTATACAGGTCTACCAGATCCAGCAATTTCTCTGGCCACAGGTTACGCTCTTCAAGGCACAGAGTCTTCAACAGGTCTATTACCACCTGCTTCATTTTCTTGTATAACCCATTTGTGTGGGGATGATACGGCATAGTTCTTATCTTTTTGCAGCTGTTCAGGTTGCAAAACTTCTGAAACACCTCTGCTTCAAAGGCCGGGCCTAGGTCGGTGAGGACCTGCTCAGGGTAGCCATGTGTTCGACAGAAATTCTTTTGGAAAGGCTTTGCTGTAATCTTTGCCATTTGGTCCTTCACAGGTACGACGACCTGGAAATGGAAATAATGGTCTACGATGGTGAGGGCGTAGACATAGCCTGACCAGCTTGGGGCTAACGTCATGTGATCCAGGGCTACAAGTTCAAGCGGTTGCTTGGTGACTATTGGCTGTCTTTCCACTATCTTTCCACCTCAGGTTGCACGGACCACACTCCCGTCACCACTTCTCAATAGTTTTCTTCATGCCCACCCAGAAGAAATGCTCGCGAATAAGGGCCTCCAACTTCTTCCATCCAAAGTGCCCCACTTCATCATGATATTGTAATGCAGGATGGGGCCGGGGTACCCAGAAGTAGGACGGAGCTGGGCGTAGTGAGTCAGGGGAGTCTGCTCTGGCCCTGATACTGGGGTCCCTGACTCGCCCTGTACTCAAAGGTACAGCTGTGACCAAAAGTATTGACACCCCTGCAATTCTGTCAGATAATACTCAGTTTCTTCCTGAAAAGGATTGCAATCACAAATTCTTTGGTATTATTATCTTCATTTAATTTGTCTTCAATGAAAAAACACAAAAGAGAATGAAGCAAAAAGCAAAACATTGATCATTTCACACAAAACTCCAAAAATGGGCCAGACAAAAGTATTGGCACCCTCAGCCTAATACTTGGTTGCACAACCTTTAGCCAAAATAACTGCGATCAACCGCTTCCGGTAACCATCAATGAGTTTCTTACAATGCTCTGCTGGAATTTTAGACCATTCTTCTTTGGCAAACTGCTCCAGGTCCCTGATATTTGAAGGATGCCTTCTCCAAACTGCCATTTTTAGATCTCTCCACAGGTGTTCTATGGGATTCAGGTCTGGACTCATTGCTGGCCACCTTAGAAGTCTCCAGTGCTTTCTCTCAAACCATTTTCTAGCGCTTTTTGAAGTGTGTTTTGGGTCATTGTCCTGCTGGAAGACCCATGACCTCTGAGGGAGACCCAGCTTTCTCACACTGGGCCCTACATTATGCTGCAAAATTTGTTGGTAGTCTTCAGACTTCATAATGCCATGCATACGGTCAAACAGTCCAGCGCCAGAGGCAGCAAAGTAACCCCAAAACATCAGGGAACCTCCGCCATGTTTGACTGTAGGGACCGTGTTCTTTTCTTTGAATGCCTCTTTTTTTCTCCTGTAAACTCTATGCTGATGCCGTTGCCCAAAAAGCTCTATTTTTGTCTCATCTGACCAGAGAACATTCTTCCAAAACGTTTTAGGCTTTCTCAGGTAGGTTTTGGCAAACTCCAGCCTGGCTTTTTTATGTCTCGGGATAAGAAGTGGGGTCTTCCTGAGTATCCTACCATACAGTCCCTTTTCATTCAGACGCCGACGGATAATACGGGTTGACACTGTTGTACCCTCGGACTGCAGGGCAGCTTGAACTTGTTTGGATGTTAGTTGAGGTTCTTTATCCACCATCCGCACAATCTTGCGTTGAAATCTCTCGTCAATTTTTCTTTTCCGTCCTCATCTAGGGAGGTTAGCCACAGTGCCATGGGCTTTAAACTTCTTGATGACACTGCGCACGGTAGACACAGGAACATTCAGGTCTTTGGAGATGGACTTGTAGCTTTGAGATTGCTCATGCTTCCTCACAATTTGGTTACTCAAGTCCTCAGACAGTTCTTTGGTCTTCTTTCTTTTCTCCAAGCTCAATGTGGTACACACAAGGACACAGGACAGAGGTTGAGTCAACTTTAATCCATGTCAACTGGCTGCAAGTGTGATTTAGTTATTGCCAACACCTGTTAGGTGCCACAGGTAAGTTACAGGTGCTGTTAATTACACAAATTAGAGAAGCATCACATGATTTTTTAACAGTGCCAATACTTTTGTCCACCCCCTTTTTTATGTTTGATGTGGAATTATATCCAATTTGGCTTTAGGGCAATTCTTTTTGTGTTTTTTCATTGAAGACAAATTAAATGAAGATAATACTACCAAAGAATTTGTGATTACAATAATTTTTAGGAAGAAACTGAGTATTATCTGACAGAATTGCAGGGGTGTCAATACTTTTGGCCACAACTGTACCTCTAAAGGTGAGGGGGTCCGAGCCGTCAGCCTAAGACCCTAAAACTCCTGAGAAGCCCTAGGCATAAGCCCCTACCTCCACCCACGGACCACGGAACCCCGCAGCTTCCAATGGAGAAGGAAACAACAGCTGCAGATCAGCATCTGCCCACAAAAGGTCACAGTCCAGAAGTAAACTGAATCAGCAACATTAGGTGGATGTAATCTGACCCATTTATGGCTGAGGGGTGGGGAGCAACCAGCCTAGGCATGCCCCTCAGCTCACCTAAGCATGAGTCATATTCATCACACACATCTGCACTCTCAGCTCCCGCTCATTAGGTTCCTCTCTCCACACTGAGAGCAGGAGAAAAAAAAGGCTTCAATTAAACCACAGCAGCAGCACTTCCATACAGCAATGCAGTCAACATATAACAGTACTCCCCTCTTTATGAGAGGCCTCCGGACTCTAAACCGGACACGTCCGGTAATGGTTTGAACCTCCTGAGCGACGACCTATGGAACATATTAAGGGTACAAAGCACTCTTGGGATGGCTAGCTGGAACAACACAGGGTTGCAAACAGCCGCAATTGTAAGCACACCAATTACTCCAGTAGCAGGAGCTCCAGCTGCACACTTCCACCTTACGTGTTTTGACAGCATGCACACATAGTCACCCACACTCAGGTCAGGACCTGGCCATTTATTGCCATGCACGCGGTCAGAGAACGAAGGTTTACTCTCGGTGGGGCAAACGGCAGAGATGGTTCCCAGTTTCATTTCGGGGACCATTCTCACCCAGGGCTTAGTGGGGTTATCCATCTTCCCCCTAACACACTTCTCCAGATAACCCCTGAGTCCTGCATTGATCTGAGGTGCCGGCAGGGTTTTACTACGAATCTTTGGTGGGTGATTAACCACCACCGGTGGAGACATAGGAGCAGGCCTGACCAACATGGCAGACACAGCAGCACTCCCGCACTTATCCACATGGGCCGTCTGCAGCTGAGAAGCGGGGTTAGCACGGTAGGAACAGACTCTAATGAAGTGATCAGGTTGACTGCAAAAGAAACAAGACCGCCCAACCTGATAAACTGCAGTACAATACTCCGCAGTCCCCAACTGCTTAGGAACATCAGAATCGACACGTGTAACCTCCACAACAGGAATGGTCACCAGGGGCAGGGTCGGATACGGTCCCTCTCTTAGGTGTCTGTCCAACCTAATAGCAAGCGCCATTGCGTACTGAGTCATGGTGTCCTGTAACCGATCTGACAACCCCAGAACTGACTCCTTAGAGCAGGGTCGTTCCATTGAGTGTCAGTGGCCCACCTCCTGAACTCAGAGCAATACTCCTCGACCGGTCATGCTCCCTGCCTAAGCTTATGTAGTTTAGACTCAGCAAGGGAGACAGCATCAGGGTCGCCATACACCAGGGCAAGCGCTGCAAAAAACTCATCCACTGACCGCATAGATGGAGAATCGGTCGGCAGAGAGAAGGCCCAAGCCTGGGGATCCCCTTTAAGAAGGGAGAGTATAATCCCCACGTGCTGTTAGTCGCTCCCCGAAAAATGAGGACGCAGCCTGAAATATAATTTGCAGGCTTCTCTAAAAACAAAAAATGTATCTCTCCCTCCTGAAAATCAGTCAGGAAGGGAGATATTGGGTTCTGGTACAGCCAGCATGTGAACTGCAGCCAGATACCCAACCACATCTCGAAGCTGATGCACCACCTGGTTTCGCAGGGTAGACACCTCCTGAGAGAGTTCCTCCACCAGGTGCGCAAAAGCTCGTGATGACATAGCGGCTTCAGGGAAACAATAGTGGGTTGCTGATTATGTCACGCAGGGTGGAGCCGGGATACCCAGAAGTAGGACAGAGCTGGGCGTAGGGAGTCAGGGGAGCCTGCTCTGGCCCTGATACTGGGGTCCCTAACTCGCCCTGTACTCGGAAGTACTTCTGAAGGTGAGGAGGTCTGAGCCACCAGCCTAAGATCCTAAAATTCCTGAGAAGCCCTAGGCATAAGCCCCTACCTCCATCCACAGACCACAGAACCCAGAAGCTTCCAATGTAGAAGGAAACAACAGCTTCAGATCAGCGTCTGCTCACAGCAGTTTACAGTCCAGAAGTGAACTGAATCAGCAACAGGTGGATGTGATCTGACCCATTTATGGCCCAGGGGTTGGGCGCAACCAGCCCAGGCACGCCGCTCAGTTCACCTAAGCATGAGTCATATTCATCGCACACACCTGCACTCTCAGCTCCCACTCATTAGGTTCCTCTCTCCACACTAAGAGAAGGGAAAAAAAAGCTTCATTTAAACCACAGCAGCAGCACTTCCATACAGGGCCGGCGTCAGCACCCGGCGTACCCGGGCAAGTGCCGGGGCCCAACTGCTTGGAGGGGGCCCACCGGGCCCCTGAGGCTAGGGTCACACTTGTGTTGTGACCCTAGCCTGACGCAAGTATTGTCTGCTGCAGCGCAGAGCGTTTAACGCTATGCGCTGCCAGCAACTGAGCCCATAGAAACCCAATGTTTACATTGACAACCAGTGGTTGTCAAGGTAAATGTCGGGTTTCTATGGGCTGCCTCCAGCGTATAGCATTAAACGCTATGCGCTGCAACATACAATACTTGCATAAGGCTAGGGTCACAACACAAGTGTGACCCTAGCCTCAGGGGCCCCTGAGCACTGCCCCCACAGCCAGAGCCATATCCAGGGGGCAGGTGGGGGGTCATTTTCAGGCTCCTGCAGCATCGGAGGTCTCCCTCCTCCCCCCTCCACGGGAGCCGACAGAGCTGCACACTCTGGGCTCAGGCTGACAGGACCTGTGATGATGTCAATGGATGGGGAGGAGCCAGGTGTCTCATGATCAGCTCCTCAGTGTATCAAGGACTGTGCTGGCCATCATGAATGATGCTCAAATAAGGTGAAGTTTGTGTGTGGTCAGGAGGCATTTACAGTGTGAATGTAGCAGAGGTGAGTGTGTACTAGGTGTATGGCAATTAGGTGGAGGTTATGTGTGGGGTCAGGAGGGATTTACAGTGTGAATGTAGCAGAGGCGAGTGTGTACTAGGTGCATGGAGCGGAGCCGTGTGTGTACGAGGTGTATGGAGTGGAGCCGAGTGGGTACTGAAGTACACTGAGCTGTAGGCTGATTTGCTGCTAAGGGAAAAAAAGAAAAAAAAAACCTCTTTATATCTGATTCTCTAGCGAGTGTGACCGCAAGCTTTGTGTGACAGAGCAAGTGCGACAGAAGTAAGTGTGTGACTTGTGATTCAGTGAGGAGGTGTTTGGGAATCCTGCAACAAATACCTGTGTGAATTGCTGACTGTTTTTTTTTTTTTTTTTACCTTTTTAATTTTATTGGGCTTTCTTAACTTTCTTTTCTCTCTACAAGTTTATAGACTCCTATTTTACTACCTGTAAGTTAAAGGGTTAACTACTTGCACTTAAAACCTGTGGTGTAGCTATACTTACAAGGGGTTAATTAAGGGTGGGGGTGCATAATTAAGGGTTTATAAGAAGCAGCTGGTTGGGGCTTCCAGTCCTTTGGAAGTACACTGAGCTGTAGGCTGATTTGCTGCTAAGGGAAAAAAAGAAAAAAAAAAAACCTCTTTATATCTGATTCTCTAGCGAGTGTGACCGTGAGCTTTGTGTGACAGAGCAAGTGCGACAGAAGTAAGTGTGTGACTTGTGATTCAGTGACTTTGGATTAAGGGAGTTTGGAAGGGAGGACTTACTGAATTGCTGGTTGTATTTTATTAATACTTTGCATTTCTTTTTACTTATCATTTCTGTCTGGTGCAATCCCCATTAGGAAATGAGCTCCATGATTGGCAATGCCATCCAGTGTACATCTTGCCACATGTATGCATTCCTTGACCAGCCGGTCGAGGGTGCATACTGCTGTGTGAGATGTGAGTACGTTGTGCATTTGGAAGCCCAGGTACTGGATCTAAATGAACGACTGACAACGCTGAGATCCATAGACAATATGGAAAGGAGTCTGCTGCTCACTGAACAGCTGCTCAATGGGATAGATGTGGGGGAGGATGGTACTATGGAGCCTCAGGACCATGAGGTAGCTAGCTGGGTGACAGTTAGAAGGCGGGGTAGAGGGAAGGGTGCCAGGGAGGCTAGCCCTGATCTGGCACACCCCAATAAATTTGCTATGTTGGCAGATGAGGGGGGTGTGAGTTCAGGGATAGCACTGCTGCAGCAGGGCATGACCTCTGAAAGCCAGAGGAGTGTCTGCTCCAGTAAGGGGGAAAACAGGAGAGTAGGGCAGGCCAGACAGGTGCTGGTAGTGGGGGACTCAATTATTAGGGGAATAGATAGGGCAATCTGTCACAAAGACAGGGATCGTCGAACAGTGTGCTGCCTACCTGGCGCTCGAGTCCGGCACATCGCTGATCGGGTTGACAGATTACTGGGAGGGGCTGGTGAGGACCCAGCGGTCATGGTGCACATTGGCACAAATGACAAAGTTAGAGGTAGGTGGAAGGTCCTTAAAGATGATTTCAGGGAATTAGGCTGCAAGCTTAAGGCAAGGACCTCCAAGGTAGTATTCTCTGAAATACTGCCTGTACCACGTGCCACACCAGAAAGGCAACGGGAGATTAGGGAGATAAATAAGTGGCTCAGGAATTGGTGTAGGAAGGAGGGGTTTGGGTTCCTGGAGAACTGGGCCGACTTCTCTGTTGGCTACAGGTTCTATGCTAGGGACGGGCTGCACCTCAATGGGGAGGGTGCAGCTGTGCTGGGGGAGAAAATGGCTAGAAGGTTGGAGGAGTATTTAAACTAGGGATTGGGGGGGAGGGTATTCATTGTATAGGAGGGGAAGATAGTGTAAACAGTAACCTGGGCACAAGTAATAAAATTGGGGGTGGCATGGGGGGTGGGGTTAGAACAGTCAATCTAGTAGGAAGGAATAGAGGTAAAGAGAGATGCATAAAGTGCATGTTCACTAATGCCAGAAGCCTCACCAACAAAATGGAGGAATTAGAATTGATTTTGTTGGAAAATAATTATGACATGGTGGGGATTTCGGAGACTTGGCTGGACGAGAGCCATGACTGGGCTGTTAATTTACAGGGCTATTGTCTGTTCAGAAATGACCGTACAAATAGGCGAGGAGGAGGTGTATGTTTATACGTAAAATCATCCTTAAAACCCATCCTGCGTGATAATATAGGTGAATCTAATGGAAATGTAGAGTCCCTGTGGGTGGAGATAATGGGAGGGGGAAAAAATAATAAATTACTGATAGGGGTTTGTTATAAGTCCCCAACAATAATGGAAGTGGAGGAGAATATCCTCATAAAGCAAATAGATGAAGCAGCGACTCAGGGAGAAGTCATTATTATGGGGGACTTCAACTACCCTGAAATACATTGGGGATCAGAAACCTGCAGTTCCAGCAAAGGTAATAAGTTTTTGAAAACTATAAGAGACAATTACCTTTCACAACTGGTTCAGGACCCAACAAGAAGGGGGGCACTGCTGGACGTAATATTAACCAACAGGCCAGACCGCATATCAAATATGCGGGTTGGAGGTCACTTGGGTAATAGTGATCATAACGTAATAAGCTTTCAAGTATCCTTTACTAAGACGTGTAGTAGAGGGGCCACAAGGACACTAAACTTCAGGAAGGCAAATTTCCAACGGTTGAGAGATGATCTTAGTGCAATAAACTGGGACGATGTCCTGAGACATAAAAGTACACAACACAAATGGGAGATGTTTATTAGCATCCTGAATAGGACCTGTGCACAATATATACCCTATGGGAATAAGCATGCTAGAAATAGGAGGATACCACTATGGCTAAATAAAGCGGTAAGAAGTGCAATATGTGACAAAAGAAAGCATTTAGGGAATTAAAGCAAGTAGGTAGTGATGAAGCATTAAATAAATACAGAAAATTAAATAACATTTGTAAAAAGCAAATCAAGGCAGCAAAGATTGAGACAGAGAGACTCATTGCCAGAGAAAGTAAAAAGAATCCCAAAATATTTTTTAACTACATAAATAGTAAGAAACTAAAAAATGATGGTGTTGGCCCCTTTAAAAATAGTCTGGGTGAAATGGTGGATGAGGATGAGGAAAAAGCAAATATGCTAAATGACTTTTTTTCAACAGTATTTACACAAGAAAATCCCATGACAGACAATATGATCAGTGATAACAAAAATTCTCAATTAAACGTCACCTGCTTAACCCAAGAGGAAGTACGGCATCGTCTAAAAATCACTAAAATTGACAAATCCCCGGGCCCAGATGGGATACACCCCAGAGTGCTGCAGGAATTAAGTACTGTCATAGATAGACCATTATTTTTAATATTTAAAGATTCCATAATAACAGGGTCTGTACCACAGGACTGGCGTATAGCAAATGTGGTGCCAATATTCAAAAAGGGGACAAAAACTGAACTTGGAAATTATAGGCCAGTAAGCTTAACCTCTACTGTGGGTAAAATCCTAGAGGGTTTTCTAAGAGATGCTATACTGGAGTATCTGAAGAAAAATAACCTCATGACCCATTATCAACATGGTTTTACGAGGGACCGTTCCTGTCAAACTAATCTAATAAGCTTCTATGAAGAAGTAAGTTCTGGACTGGACCAAGGAAATGCAGTGGATGTGGTGTATATGGACTTTTCAAAAGCTTTTGATACGGTGCCACACAAAAGGTTGATACATAAAATGAGGGCAATGGGGATAGGGGAAAATATGTGTAAGTGGGTTAAGAACTGGCTTAGTGATAGGAAACAAAGGGTGGTTATTAATGGAACACACTCAGAATGGGTCACAGTTAACAGTGGGGTACCACAGGGGTCAGTGTTGGGCCCGCTTCTATTTAATATATTTATTAATGACCTTGTAGGGGGCATACAGAGTAGAATCTCAATATTTGCAGATGACACTAAACTCTGCAGGGTAATCAATACAGAGGAGGACAATTTTATATTACAGGAGGATTTATGTAAACTGGAAGCTTGGGCTGCTAAATGGCAAATGCGCTTTAATGGGGATAAATGTAAAGTCATGCACTTGGGCAGAGGAAACAAAAGGTATAATTATGTGCTTAATTGTAAAACACTGGGCAAAACTGTCACTGAAAAAGACCTGGGTGTATGGGTAGATGACAAACTCACATTTAGTGGCCAGTGTCAGGCAGCTGCTGCAAAGGCAAATAAAATAATGGGATGTATTAAAAGAGGCATAGATGCTCATGAGGAGAACATAATTTTACCTCTATACAAGTCACTAGTGCGACCACACTTAGAATACTGTGCACAATTCTGGTCTCCGGTGTATAAGAAAGACATAGCTGAACTAGAGCGGGTCCAGAGAAGAGCGACAAAAGTCATTAGAGGACTAAGGGGTCTGCAATACCAAGACAGGTTATTAAACTTGGGGTTATTTAGCTTGGAAAAACGAAGGCTTAGGGGTGATCTTATAATAATGTATAAATATATGAGGGGGCAGTACAGAGACCTTTCTAATGATCTCTTTACTCTTAGGCCTGAGACTGGGACAAGGGGGCATCCTCTACGTCTGGAGGGAAGAAGGTTTAATCATAATCAAAGACGCGGATTCTTTACTGTAAGAGCAGTGAGACTATGGAACTCTCTGCCACATGATGTTGTAATGAGTGAGTCACTACTAACATTTAAGAAGGGCCTGGATGCCTTTCTTGAAAACTATAATATTACCAGTTATACATACTAGATTCTTTGATAGGGCGTTGATCCAGGGAATTAGTCTGATTGCCGTATCTGGAGTCAGGAAGGAATTTTTTCCCCCAATGTGGAGCTTAGTGTTGCCACATGGGTTTTTTTTTTGCCTTCCTCTGGATCAACATGTTAGGCTATGGGTTGAACTAGATGGACTTAAAGTCTTCCTTCAACCTTAAAAACTATGTTACTATGTTACTATGTTACTATGTTACTAGGTGTATGGAGCAGAGCCATGTGTGTATGAGGTGTACGGAGCAGAGCCATGTGTTTACGAGGTGTACGGAGCAGAGCCATGTGTGTACGAGGTGTACGGAGCAGAGCCGAGTGTGTACGAGGTGTACGGAGCAGAGCCGTGTGTGTACGAGGTGTACGGAGCGGAGCCGTGTGTGTACGAGGTGTACAGAGCTGAGCCGAGTGTGTACGAGGTGTACAGAGCTGAGCCGAGTGTGTACGAGGTGTACGGAGCAGAGCAGTGTGTACGAGGTGTACGGAGCAGAGCCGTGTGTGTACTAGGTGTACGGAGCAGTGCTGAGTGTGTACGAGGTGTACGGAGCGGAGCCGAGTGTGTACGAGGTGTACGGAGCGGAGCCGAGTGTGTATGAGGTGTACAGAGCGGAGCCGAGTGTGTACAAGGTGTACGGAGTGGAGCCGAGTGTGTACGAGGTGTACAGAGAAGAGCCGAGTGTGTACGAGGTGTACAGAGCGGAGCCGAGTGTGTGCGAGGTGTACGGAGTGGAGCCGAGTGTGTACGAGGTGTACAGAGCAGAGCCGAGTGTGTACGAGGTGTATGGAGCGGAGCCGAGTGTGCACGAGGTGTACGGAGCAGAGCCGCGTGCGTACGAGGTGTATGGAGCAGAGCCAAGTGTGTACGATGTGTACAGAGCTGAGCCATGTGTGTACGAGGTGTACGGAGCAGAGCCATGTGTGTACAAGGTGTACAGAGCAGAGCCATGTGTGTACGAGGTGTATGGAGCAGAGCCGCGTGCGTACGAGGTGTACAGAGCTGAGCCATGTCTGTACGAGGTGTACGGAGCAGAGCCGCGTGTATACGAGGTGTATGGAGCAGAGCCACGTGTGTACGAGGTGTACGGAGCAAAGCCACGTGTGTATGAGGTGTACGAAGCAGAGCCGCGTGTGTATGAGGTGTACGAAGCAGAGCCGCGTGTGTACGAGGTATGTGTACCAGTGGTAGCCCCCCGTGGATTCCGCTCCTATAGTCTCAGCCGCCTTTGCCAGCAGCATTCTTCTCCAGAGTCTCTTCTGCCGCTGTCTGCATTCTGCAGCTCAGCATGGAGGGGCACGATGTTGTCATCACTGTGCTGATATGTGCAGAGCGACCGGAGGAGACCGGAGCGGCAAGAAGAAAGGTGAGGAGAAAGAGAGATCCGGACAACCAGACACTCCGCTAAGCTGCGGTGCCACCATATGGCATGCGGCTCCATTGAGCTGCTTGTATTATTTGTGTGCTTGAGAATGCTTGTGTATATACCAAGAATCCTCAGACGCACAAAAATGCAACATTTTGCATTTGAAGGGTATTTTTAAAAAGCGCAAGGGAATGCAATCGCATTTTAGCCCTAACAACGTGTAATATACTCACTGTCAGAAACAGCTCTTGCTGGTTTCAGCAGTCACTGTTCCTGTAAGGGCCCTTTCACATCAGCGGTATTTTCAAATCACGGCAGATGCGGTGAAAAAAACGCATCTGCCGCGATTACTGCATAACCGCGACACTTGCGGCACACTTGCGGCAAGCCCCATGCAATGTCTATGGGGCTTGCGGTAAGGGTGCGGCAGCTGCGGCAAGTGCGGCTTCGGCACTTGCGGCAGGTGCGGCCGCGAAAAAAAACTGCTGCTTGCAAGTGTGCCGCAAGTGTCGCGGTTATGCGGTAATCGCAGCAGATTAGTTTTTTTTCACCACATCTGCCGCGATTTGAAAATACCGCTGATGTGAAAGGGCCCTAAGGCTGCCTTCACATAGGAGTTTTTTTTAAAAATGTGGCAGTTGCGGTAAAAAAAACCCCGCATCTGCCGCATTTTCCGTCTAGCGGCTGCACTTGCTGCACGTTTGCGGCAAGCCCCATGCATTGTCTATGGGGCTTGCGGTAAGTGTGCGGCAATATATATATATATATATATATATATATATAGTCCGCGATATGTACTTAAAGGGGGCCCACTGAGACCTTTTCGCCCGGGGCCCACAGAAACCTGGAGCCGGCCCTGGGTCAAGGCATTGTTGTCCATATATATGTCTCGCCCCAGGGCCATAAGATACTTGGAACTGGGCTTTGGAAGTGCATCTGGGGGAGTCACAGGGATTGAGACGTGGCTTCCGAAACTCTGGGGTTAGAATTTAGAAGATAGATGTCATGATGCCCCTGTGGTATCTGGCTATTGGGCCGGCGCTGCGGTGTGGGACCTCTGGGGATGATGGACAGGCAGCTGAGGTGTTATTGCTCCCCACAGATAGAGCGGTTCCCCGGGGCGGCTGTAACAGTCTATGGCAATGAGGTGCAAGGTTCAGTTCACTGAATAACTGACAGACACGCAGGTTGGTTTCCTTTACCTTTACTGCAGTGGCAAACTTCAGGGTACAGTCCACAGTTGATGACAGGAATCCGAGTAGCTTGGAGGCAAGTCAGGGTTCTCCTCACTCGGCTGGTTCCAAGGCCTCCTTGCTGCACCTCTGCCTGCTGGTCTTGGCTGCCTGTAGCTATGTTGCGACCCTCTGCTCCTGCTAGACAGCCCTGTACTATTATGGCAGGCAGCTCGAGCCCTTCCAAGGTGCCTCTTCTCTGACCACTGTCCCTGGGCTCATCTAAGCCGCTGTGCCCCAATTGCTGTGTTGTGACTTGGAATCTCCTGTCCTCCGGTTTTGGCTGCTGGGCCTAGAGCACTCCTGCAACCTTGTACCCCGGTGTCCGATTCTGGCGCTCTGCTCCGGGGTGAGCCGGTGACGGGCTCCTATCCTAGGCCTACTCCTCTCCTCAGACCCTTGCTCATGGGTCCCTCACATTGGATAGTGAGTATCCTCGGATAAGCCTGACACTGCTCCAGTCTGCAGGACGTCATCTACAGTCCTCCTAAGAACTGAACTGACTAACCCTGCCTCCAGCCAGAATTTATATGGGAGACTTCCCTAAACCTGGGTTAGAACTACCCCTTCTGCTCTGGAGTCAGGAAGGTGTTGTGTGCTGTAGGTTACCTGGCGTGAATACCCTACCTTGCTTCCAAGTATGACCAAACCCCCCGAGGGAGGTAAGGACATCTTGGCAACCGGACTCTTGGATGCCACATATAGAGTGAATTTCGTTGAAGCCAGGTAGTGTTTGAATCTTTCGGTAGTGGTCCAGAGTATGGCTAAGAATTCAGCTTGAAGGAACTGTAGTTGTCAGGGTTCCTTTAGGTGGGACGTATCTTTCGGCTGACATACGCAATGACTCTTTCTCCGACTTCTGCACCTGGGATCCGTGTATAAGATGAACGGTTGGCCATAGTCAGGGTGGCCAGGATTTCGTCTTCCATCAGGGTCAATTTCAACCTGGTGAAAGATTTTTCTACTCTGCTGTTCCACTCTATCAGAGGACTCTTGTTCTTGGCCTTCTTGGGTTCACCTACTAGCAGGTCTTGCAGGGGGGCTGCTATCTTGGTAAAGCCCCTGATGAGCCTTGGGTAATAGATGACCATCCTTGAAGTGCGGCCGTTCCTCGCGTTGGCCAGTCCCTAACGACAGTGACTTTATCAGGGTCTGGAGCCACATCTTCTGTGCTTACTATGTGGTCTAGGTACTGTACCTTGGACTGCAGTTGAACTCGTACAATCCCATTGGTGTCGTAAGGGCGTTTTTTCTCAGTCCACCTCTGCCATGGGAACCTGCCAGTACCCACTGGTGAGATCTATGGTTGAAGAATAGTTTGCAAATTTAAGGGCAGCTAATGTCTCCTCAATTCGTGGTAACGAGTAGGCATCTTTATGTGTAATGCGGTTACTCTGCCTGTAATCAACACACATCCTCATTGTGCCATCTTTTTTCTTAACGAGGACTAACATGGCTACCCAAGGGATACAACTATCGCTGATCTATCTATAACTTCCTTCATTTCCCGTAACATGCCTTTGGCACACTGATAGTGAGCCGGGGAAACAGGGCGGTACCTTTCTTTAATGGGCCCATGGTCTCCGGTGGGAATATGATGTTGAATCCGTTTTACCTGCCCAAGGGTTCCACTGTCTGAATTGCATTATTATTGACAGTGAACAGCTTAGCAACAGTGGCATATCAAGGTAAATTGACCTCTTTCTTTCCGAAACTCAAGATGCGAATTGGTAAACTCCCCTTGCGGACATCTACCTTCCCCCAGTCTGTCAAAATAGTGGGCCTGCTGTCCGAGTATGTGGGTTCTACCAGGGCCTGGTAATCTTAACCCCTGATGCCTACAGCAGCCCGACACCATAGTAATATTTCACTTCTTGGGGGTATTGCAATGGGGAATGGGTCACTCAACCTTACACTCCCGACTTCTCCACCAGACAATTCTACCTGTTTCCTCTGCATTAGGGTTTTGATCTCCTTTTGCAGGACTAGCTGCTTCCCGGAGCTAGCAGTTTTGGTCACCTGTTGTAACAGAACAGTAACCTCTCCAACACAATTCTCTATCACATTGGTACCTAGCATGATCATTGGATTACATTCTCACCAGTCAATATCCACAATTATCATGCCTTGTGATTTTAATTCTACTCACCCAACCTTAATGATTGCCTCTTTATACCCAATTTGAGGCAAGGGTTTACCACTACTGGAGATTATTGTAAAGTGATCATCTGGGCTACGGGTAATGTCAGAGTTAGCTCAGTACCGTTTATAAAGGGTAAATGGCATCATTGTCACCTGAGAGCCAGTATCCAGCAGAGCTTTCATCGGGATGTCATCAAGCATGATAGGAAGAACTGGTTCCCGTCCGACGTACTTGTCCTGCCAATTATGTGGACCTGGTTGTCTTACTCCTGGGGTCGGCCCTCTGCCCCAGGGGTTGCCTATTTAAAGGACAGAACCTCTCGATGTGCACCACCTTGTTGCAGCAGCAGCAGGTGGGTTGTCCAGTCGAGTCGAAGTGATCGCTGTCTCTTCCCTTGGTCAGTGGGATCCTCCGCTGCTGTCACCACGGGACATTATCTGGACTGGAGGCCATCTGGATCTTTTCCTTTGAGAATGATACTTGCATGGACTGCACAGTTTTTGTTAACGCAGCCACACTGTTGGTTAACGCCTGGATTTGGAGGTGTAGGTCTGCAGAAGTGTCATTACTTAGAGTCTGCGCATCAGCCTCAGTAGGCGCCTGAGGCAAGGACGCTGCCTCTTGGTGATACTGTACATTATTGCACCTGGGGGGTGCTGCACACCTAAGGTGTCGCCTCTTGTGGTACACGGATGGCCTGATCCTTAAATTGGGCAAAGCTCATGTTGGCGTTCTGTAAAGCCATGATGCGCAGCTGTGTCCGGTGGGTGCTGGGCAGGAGCCCCTCTATTAACTGCTCTGTTAGGAGTCTGTCTTTCTCCTAGATGCTGTTGGGGTCAACCTGCTTTATCGCTCACAGTGCCTCCTGGAGGTTGAGGTCATAGTCACGCACACTGTCCTGAGCACTTTGTTTGCAGCCAAAGAACCGCATTTTGATTTCAGCTGCCGTGCGGGTGTCAAAAGTTTCTTTCAATTTTGCCCGGATTTGTCTGACACTCCTTTTATCAGAGTCGGGCCAGGACTTCACCTCCCTTTGAGTGGAACCAGTTAGCTGTCCAATAAGGATACTGACTTTTTGTCCCTCAGCCAGGGGATACACATCAAACAGGCTATTACGTCTTTCCTTAAAGTCGCTGAGGGTGTGCGTCTCACCAGAGTACTGTGGTAGCCAAACCGCTCTGGAGATGTACTGCATCGACATGGGCATGATCGCGGCTACGGAGGCGCCTGCTGCTGCAGCTTCTCCTAGGTCGGTCATCCTCCCCCATAGTTAACCTCAGTGAGGCTCTGAGTCTGTGTGAAATATTCAGGCTGCTGCTCCGCAGGCGGGAGAGTTTGTATGAACACTGCTCTGCTCCGTCTGATGTCAGAGCACAGGGGCAGGGTTTCAGTTCGGGCCTTTTCTTTGGCTCCACCCATGACAACACTCCCCTTGTGCTTCCCACATGCCATGCAGTAATGGTGGCAATCACAATTCAATACAGTTCTCAATACACAGTTCTCAGGTGCACTGGACCCGGAGTTAGTGGGGGTCCGAATCCTGTTTTTGACACCTAGTGCGACGCCCAGCAGGGCCAGCGGGTACTCAATTTTGTAATGCTTTTTTAGAGATATATAGGAGGTAATATACTCTATGTTTTATCAGATCAATCAAGAATACCAACTTAGTTCAGTATCTTGAAAGATGAAACATACTATGGTAAATTAGCAAAAGATCCAACAAATGATTTTTCGGATAAACTTTATGACATTTTGGTTGAGCGTTTGGAGTCCCGACTCATCTCTGAAAATGAGATGAAATTTATGACCCCTGTAGATCCTGTTATACCGACATTTTATACTCTTCCGAAAGTTCATAAAGGACTTATACCTCTTAAAGGAAGACCAATCGTGTCTGGGATCAACTCCGTCACACAAAATGTCGGTATCTATCTTGACAAGATTTTGAGACCCTTTGTTGTTTCGTTACCCTCTTACATCAGGGAAACCAGCGACCTTATTGCAAAACTTGATGGAGTAACTATGGAAAAAAATACCTTTTTTGCATCGATTGACGTTGAGTCCCTATATAGTTCAATCTGTCATGACTTAGGCATAAGGGCAGTTGAGTATTTCCTAAGGGCTAGAGGTAGACAACTTGTCCCACATAAGCTCTTTGTCATCAGGCTATTGAGTTTCCTGTAAACCCATAACTACTTTTTATTCTCTAGCACCTTCTACCACCAGCTCAGGGGCACGGCGATGAGGAGCTCCGCTGCCCCCTCGTACGTCAATTTGCTCCTAAACTGGTGGAAGGACGTACACGTCTTCACAGACTCCATGCAAAAATGGACCCAGCATATCATTTTCTGGGGTCGCTATGTGGACGATGTATTGCTATTATGGTCAGGAATGAGAGAGATTTTTTGTGACTTTGTGCAAGAGCTAAACAAGAATGACCTGGGTCTTTACTCTACAAGCGAATTTAGTGACAATAAACTACCTTTCCTTGATATCCTTTTAATGAAGGATGATAGCAGAACTATCCAGTCAACTATCTACAGGAAACCTACTGCAACAAATAACTTGTTGCATTGGGGAAGTCACCATCCCATTCCCCAGAAAGGAGGGATACCTAAAGGTCAATACATCTGCATACGGAGGAATTGCTCTAATAGCACAGAGTTCCAAAACCAAGCACGTACTTTAAGGGATAGATTCCTTGACAGAGGTTACCCTCGTCCAACTTTAAGTGTGGCATATAAAAATGCCCAGCAGTGCACTAGGGACTCATTACTTGTCCCAAAGAAGAGGAAAGAAGATGGCTCATCAATAACCAAACTGATAGGTACTTTTGATGCTCAGAATACAGAAATAATGAGCATAATGAGGAAACATTGGTGCATTTTATTGGCAGATCCTGATCTAAAAGATTACATTATGCCGTATCCCTGTATCACATACAGGTGAGGCCAATAAATTGGTGATAGGTTGGTTCACAGCCATTACCAAACACCAAAATCGCAAACAAATTGGTTGCAAAATCTAAAAACAGTGGGCACATACAGGTGTGGGCATTGCAAATTTTGCCCCTGGGTGCAACCCACGAAAACAATTACTTGCTCAGCAACCAATAGAGCGTATAACTTGCAGGATTTTGCGAACTGTAGCACTCGAGGGGTGATCTACGTGATCACCTGCTCTTGCCCTCAAGATTATATTGGCAAAACATAGAGGGAGCTGCAGAAGAGATTTGGTGAGCATCTTGGCGATGTGAGAAACAAAAGGGATACCCCAATAGCCCGACATGTAAAGAAGTTCCATCAGGGGAACCAAAAAAAGTTAGAGTTTTGGAGGTACCCAAACCCTCACTGAGAAAAGGAGATTTTGATAGGGGGCTCCTTCAAAAAGAAGCAGGTGGATCTACAATTTTAACAGTGTCCACCTAAATGGGCTTAATGAACAGTTAAATTTCACCTGTTTCCTCTAAATATTTTTGCAGTTTTGAGATAGTGATGACCTGATAAATATTTGAACCGGCATTCATGTGGCATTACCCGAAAAGGGTTACACAGAACTAGACAGGAGCATATAAATATAACTAGTAAAAAGGCCCGATGCAATTGCATCGGGAGCAGGGTGAAATAAATTGTGTGTATACAGGCGGGTCAGTGGGTAGCAGAGTATACAGGCGGGTCTGTGGGTAGCAGAGTATACAGGCGGGTTTGTGGGTAGCAGATTATACAGGCCGCTGTGTGGGTAGCAGAGTATAGAGAAGGCTCTGTGGGTAGCAGAGTATACAGGCGGGTCTGTGGGTAGCGGAGTATACAGGCGGGTTTGTGGGTAGCAGATTATACAGGCCGCTGTGTGGGTAGCAGAGTATAGAGAAGGCTCTGTGGGTAGCAGATTGTACAGGTGGCTCTGTGGGTAGCAGATTGTACAGGTGGCTCTGTGGGTAGCAGATTGTACAGGTGGCTCTGTGGGTAGCAGATTGTACAGGTGGCTCTGTGGGTAGCAGAGTATACAGGCGGCTCTGTGGATAGCAGAGTATAGAGGCGGCTCTGTGAGTAGCAGAGTATACAGGCGGCTCTGTGGGTAGCAGAGTATTGAGGCGGCTCTGTGGGTAGCAGAGTATAGAGGCGGCTGTATGGGTAGCAGAGTTTACAGGCGGCTGTATGGGTAGCAGAGTATAGAGGCGGCTGTGTGGGTAGCAGAGTATAGAGGCGGCTCTGTGCGTAGCAGAGTATACAGGCAGCTCTGTGGGTAGCAGAGTATAGAGGCGGCTCTGTGGGTAGCAGAGTATAGAGGCGGCTCTGTGGGTAGCAGAGTATAGAAAGGGGTCTGTGGGTAGCAGAGTATACAGGCGTCTGTGGTGGTGGCAGAGTATACAGGCGGCTGTGGTGGTGGCAGAGTATACAGATGTCTGTGGTGGTGGCAGAGTGTACAGGCGTGTGTGGTGGCGGCAGAGTATAGAGGCGTCTGTGGTGGTGGCAGAGTATACAGGCATCTGTGGTGGTGGCATC